>JACGTP010000001.1:658504-794796 GCA_023678845.1 Mischocyttarus mexicanus
GAATTTGTATTTACAAATCGGTTAAAACTTTTCGGATAATCCAATGAAATTCAATTGGGCTCGATCCTCTGGTTTTGTTTTTTTTTTTCATTATTTTATTTTTTATTTTTTTTCGATGACTAGTTAGAAATATTGGATTGCACGAAAAATTAGTGACGATTTTTAAGAAAAATTTCAAATGCAATATATACTTTTCATATTTTTTTATAAAAATATATTTTAAAATATATGTATCGAATATTTGTTTACAAATAGGTATGAAATTTAAAAATAAAATCAATACCCTGGTTATATTTTTTCGACAATCATTATTATTTAAAATATTGGATTAGACGTAAAAAATTTGTGTCGATTTTTTCAAGAAAATTTTCAAAGCTCTACACGCTTTCTTTTTTTTATTTCAATTTAAGTTTAAATTTAAATTTTTACAATATTTGCAAATCCTTGCTCGGATCAATCCAATACGATTTGATTAAATTTAAAAATCTTACATTCAATATTTAAAAAATAAAAAAGTATTAAAAATAATAAATTACCCTGGAATATTCGTGACGATTTTAAAGAAAAATCAGAAAACATGATACACTTTTTCTATTTAAATAAATAATTACAAATATTTTAAGAGTCGTCACGAACTTCTCGGACAAGCCGATATACAATAAACATTTCATTCTTTTATTACATTCTCTTTTATATTTATTCGTATTCTTCTGTTTTATATTTTTTCTTTCTTTCTATCTTTTTTTTTTTTCCTTTTGTAAATTCCGCTGCAAAACACATTTCCTTTTTAAAGACTTGTAACTGTTTTCTTGTTTCTCTAACATGATCCCTTTCAAAGTATTACGCATGCGCCCGTCTACTTTGTTCCTTCGCTCTCGCATCGAGTCGTAAGCTCGAAATCGGCTTACGCCGAGCACTTTTCTCGTATTTTTCTGCGTACGATCGTAATTCCTGTGGAAAAGAGAAGAAAGAAAAAAAGATAGAGAAAGAGAAAGAGAAAGAGAGAGAAAAGGAAAGAAGAGAAAATGAAACAACATTCTTTTATTTTCAGTAGGGAGATACTACTAGCGCGTAAAAAGATAATGGAAGGAAAGTAAATTTCGAAAAGCAATGCTTTAGTCCATAATCATACTTTTTCGAGTAAAAGAAAAAAAAATGAATAAGGAAAAGAGAGAGAGAGAGAAAGAGAGAGAGAAAGGAATGTACGGTTATTAATATCATTCCTTTCCTCGAGTTTCCAACTCGTATTTCACTCCTTTTGGAGAACTCTTGACATCTACCTATATTTCTACACACGTACGTCAAATCACAAATACGAGTGAAATCTCGAAGAAACAGAAACTTTGAAATATGAGTCTTCTCGAGGGTAGGTCGATGACAAGAAACGACGAAACGACGATGCTCTGTTCTTTTCTTTTCTATTCTCTTCACTTCAGTTTTGTTCTGTTACGTGATGGTACGCTTGTAGTTGTCATAGGTTTAAATAGAGATTGGAAAAATCTTCTGCGAGTTTAAATCAAGGAAAATGAGCCTTTATCAGTTACGAATTTCTATTTTTTTTTTCTTTTTCCATTATTTCATGTAACTATTTTGTATCATCAAATTCATGTAATATATTCGTATTGTTTCAATCTTATTTAATTTTTTTTGTTTGGGTCAAGTAATTGATAGTTCGTTTATACGTGAAGGTAAATATTTTTTAAAAGTATAGATTATATTAAAATTATAACTGCATTATGTAACTTTATAACAAATGCTTTTTAAAATATGAAAATAATTTGAACTGTACGGGATTATATTTAATATTAATTAAATAATTTTTATAATATTTTATATTTATTTTATTAGTTACAATTGTTAAGTATTTTATTATTCATTTTATAAGACGAGTATCTCAGGCCTATTACTTTTATTAAAAATAATTCTGATTATATAAAACTATGGTTAAAATGTTAATTAAATAATTTATATATATATCATTTAATTTTTATTTTATTCATAAAAATTTAGAATATTCTCTTATTCAATTCTTAAACTTGATAATATTTTACATGAAATTCTAACTAATATAACACTATTTAAAAAAGCCAGTAATCTGATAGGTTGCGGTATAAAAAGCTTATACAAACATTTAACAAGATTAGTGTTAAAAATAACACACAAAATCAACACTCGTTATATCTAAAAGATAGAAAATCGTGTATCAGATTTCTCTGTTCTTTTCCCTTCTGAAAATAAAAAAAAAAAAAAAATAAAAAATAAGTCAACAATGAGAGTAGAAATTTGAGATCGAAAAGTTTAGGAAAGAAATAAGACGAACTTGGAGATAAAAATGATGGATAGAGCCGAAAATCGTCCTATCAACTTTAAAATAACAACTTGAAATATAGCGAGAATAAATAGAAAGAAAAGTGGTAGAAGAAGAACAACAAAAAGAAGGGTAAAAAAAAAAGAAATGTAAGCCTCGTTAGAAATAACAAAGAAAAAACACACACACATACACAGACATGCATACACACATACAAAAATAGAATAAACTGATGTTAGACGAAAGAGACGGATCACATATACAGGCGGGCTCTCGTACTAACACAAGTTTAAGGTAGTCCGTACGATAGGGAAAAACCTGCTGAGAGGATAATGTTACTCAAGCATGAACCTGCAACCTGGTATATTCCATAATCGTGCACATTTGCTCTATTCTTACCCCCCACCTCGTTTAGCAACTCTTTATATCCATCCCTTCTACCAAGATTCTCAGAGTGAAACGCAGCTGTAAACTTTTCCCTTCGCGTGGCTCAATCTATCTCTTTTTCATTCTTTTCCCTCCTCTTCTTCTTCTTCTTCTTTTTCTTCTTTCTCGTCTTCTTCGTCTTCTTCCTTTTCTACATTTTCTTTTTTTTCCTCTTCAGCTTCCCCGAGTTTTATTTGTTTTAGTAATATAACGATACTAAGTGCCTGTCTCTCGTCATGTGAGTATATAAGGGATGCCCGTATCCCCTTTGGCGTTTTAATACATTGCCCTGCAATCCTTATTTGAACAGTGTTACGGTGTTTCCATAATAGTTTTTTATTCTCAAAAGCACGTTCAAGTAAAAAGGTTAGGAAAAGCTTGATTCTACTTTGCTCTTGTCTACTTGGTTGGTTATCTCATAACAACACCACGTGCCAGGATTCTCCTGTTTGGCCCTTCGTGATAACCCGTGACTCGTTAACCGAGTCGTTCTGGTAAAAAAAAAAAAAAAAAAAAGAAAATGAAAGATAAAATGAGAAAAATAGAAGGAGAAGGAGAAGAAGAAGAAGAAGAAGGATTCTTCTTCAGTTCATTCAAGATAAACTTTACTTTCCGTAACGTGAGACGATAAAGTACGTTACTGTTGTTAAAAGATAAGGGTTTAAAACAGATATATCAGATTGTTTCCTGTAAGTTATACTTACAAAGAGTCTTGACCTATTTAATAGTTTATTTAGATAAGGGTCAGTGGTGTAATTTGAGTATGTGTTAGAATAATTTAAAAAAAAAAAATTCATAATCATTCTATATATCAATTGATTCCTTAATACGTTATTCCTAACATCCATTGTGTTTTTAATTCATTTTAGAATTATTCGTCGAACTTGAGGTCATCAATTGATTGATATTTAAATAAAACATGCAACGGGGTTATAACTAAAAAAAAAGAGAAAAAATTGTATATGTATAGAGAGATATGAGCCTTTAAGTGTTTGAATAAAATGTTATAAATCTTATGTAGAATATGCTAGTACAATTTTAAAAGAAGAAATAGAAAAACTGTTATTTTTAAAAATTGTCTGTAATTTTTAATATGTATTTATATTATAATTAGGCTTATCAGAAATTTCAGATACATCAAACAATTAATTTTTAATAGTTTTAATCGAATATAATGGATATATACATAAATCTACTAATTAATTATTTGAATATTAAGAAATACATCAAAATCTTTCATTAGGAATAGAAAGCAGCTGTTCAAAAGTAGGTCACTGGTAAGAAATGTAGGTCAACGATACAAAAATAGGTCAGCTCTACAAAAATATGGTAATAGTCCTATAAGTACCCAATGTATTGAGAGAAAGATAGGCGAAGGTATACGTCCTAGTCAAACGAACTCAACGTCGGTACTGTTTATATCTCTCGGTGACTTCTAGGAAATTCGTTATATATGAAATACACATAGAAAAACATTCCTTAACTACCGGCTTAGTTGAACGTTCAATCTTTTGTTTACGTTCGTCTTTCTCCGTCGCTCTTCGGCCGGTGTCGACAATCGAACGTTGTCATTTCGTCGTTAGATTTGTATTTGACCTTCGTGTATGTTCGGTACATTTCGTATGTACTCGTAATTACTTTTCGTAATAATCGTTAGTCTTCTTCGAGCCTTGGAAGGAATAACAAGGATATTAGATAAGTGTCATTTATTTCGTGTCGCGTGTCCGTGTCTTCTTCCTATGCAAGTGATATGCATATGTGAGCAAGTGTGAATAGTGCTGAAGAGTGGTACATACAAACATAGATACGTGCAGTTATGGATATGGATATGCAGCACTGGATATAAGGACAAAGTACATCTAATGTAAGCTGACCATAATTTTTAAACTTTTTAACATCTGAACCCACGTGGTAGGTTTTTCAATAAAAAATCGAATAGGTAATTGTAACGTTGCAAAATTTTTAAACCGAACACTGTATGTATGCGTTTATAATTAACACGAATAATTTTCGCTGGATCCACATATGTGCACTCATAGAATTGGAAGGATTTAAAATATAATCTCGTGTCAGGTTTATTTCATAATGATGCATAATCAACAACATCTCTCTATTTTTATTTATTTTTCAAATACTCAATTATATATATATTTTTTTTATATACAAACGCGTCTTAACTTGCTGCTAAGTCAAAGAAAACAATATCCTAAATAAACACAGGAAACATTCAAACATTTATAGTTCTTTGTTTCAAATCAAATACACTTATTCACTCATTATCTCTCTCTGTACCACCTACTTTTTTCTCTGTTTTATCAATAATTATTGAAAATACCTAAAAAAATAATTGTAAAATAATTATAACATTATAAAATCTTTATCGGGTATATGAAAAACAATTCATCAAAATTTAATCGCAATCGGATGAGTAGTTTACAAATATATACGTAACGAATATAAAACACACATACACACATTAATTTTATATATTCTTAAAATTATATTCTATAAACTTCAAATTAAATTATTGTATAAAAATAATATAATAAAATAAATTAAACCCTGCAATAGCGAAACTTCAATAGGACGATCTTAGCAATATCCACCCACCTCACCCTTTAAAAAAAATAATACAATATATATAAAACAAAAAATAAATATTTTTAATTAGAAAATTCGGTATTGAAGGTAGAAATCCGTCTGGGACAAAAGCCTGTACTCTTCAATTATAGAAAATGGAAAAGGATATCGCGTACGTGCTACGCGTTATCGATTAAGCGAGACCCGCTACAATAAATCCTTTCGTTCATGGCGCAGCTTCCGTCGCGGAATTAGCCTAAAGCCGCGGACGTTACGGGTGATCGATGCTCGATCGTCGCGGTAAATAACGCGTTGGTCCGACGTCAATCCGACGGTTAGGGGCTTGATAAACGCGATCGAGCTTCGTGAGGTGCTTCGAAGTACGGCACGAACCTCTCGCTTCGTCGGCTTAGATCAATGTGCTCGATCGACTGTGAAGTATTACAAAGAGATTAGCTTTTAGCTAATTTTCACTAAAACTTTTAAACATTATACTTTTAATATGTTCATCTAGATTTTTAATAGAATGTTTTTTTAAGGGGTGAAATATTATACCCTGTAGAAATATATGTACATATATATATATAATTTTTATATGTCGAAATTAATATACATTTTTAAATATATTTGTTTATTTTCTTATTAATATTTTTACAAGGGATGTTACTTGGGGTGACCTAAGTATCCAAACGTATTGATCAATCCTATTTCAAACAAAGTTGATAGACGTGTGAAAGATCAAATTTTACAATGTTCAGTTAACTTCAATATACGAAATCACTGATCTTTCGTAGACTAGATATATCTCATTAAATATAAAATCATATTGAAATGATTAATTATATCGAATAATACATATTATTATTTAACATTATTTAAATACCACATTTAGATATTAAAGTTTTAAATTTAAATAAATGTTTTAAATTTTAATCAACTCTGTATCAAAAAATCATTCGTACAATATTCATTTAACATTCTGTAATATATTCCACATAAGTTTGAATACAAATTAGTTTCTGTTAATTAACCATATATTTTTTGTTACAAAACGCAAAAAACAAGAAAAAACCCACGGCGAATAGAATACTTTACATTTTTCATAAAAATAAAATAGAACGAATAGATAAGGCAAACAAGAGATGAATTTGGGGGTAAACGAATATCTTAAGTATTATAGATATCAATATAGATAATTTTCTAAGACCATGTATAGAAAGTTAAGTTAAGTTTCCGTAACAAAACTGAACCAAGTGATGTCCCCAAAAGGGGTTTGGTCGTTCCTTTAAGTAAAAGCACAGAGTGAAGGTAGCAACGGGGTACGTTTACGCGAGGTCACTGAACCGTAGAACGGTTTCTTGGTGCGACGGTCAACACGGAAGCTCAATAAAGCCGTGCAGCCTTGCGGGAATCTTTAATTAATTAGCGGCAAGACTGATTACAGAGCCCCTTCCAACGCGTTACTAGCGTGGTTACAGAATCTCCGCAACATAGCTCTTCTGTTAGGTATGCATCGACTCTAAGAAAGAGAAAGAGAGAGAGAGAGAAATAAAGAGGAAGAAGAAGAAGAAGTAGAGGGAAGATGAGAAGGAACTAGGAGGAAGGAAGGAAGGAAGGAAGGAAGGAAGGAAGGAAGAACCAGACGAGAATGGAAATGGGAGCTTGCTTGGCAATTGCAGCACTTCCTCCAACCAGAGTTTGCAAAGTCTTCGAAACTGGCGATTCGCCGTCTCCTTCGAAGACTTCTCTTCCTCTTCCTAAACCCCCAATCCACCCACTCACTCTCTCTCTTTCTCTCTCTCTTTCTCTGTGTCTACACATATATATATGTGTGTACAGGGTGACCTAATAATTATATTATCGTTCTTAATATTTGAAGAATTTCAATTAATTTAATTAATCTTGTTATACCATGACCCCATTTGTATTATACAATTTTGATTATTTTTTAACTTTGATCATTTTAATAATATATATATATACTTTTAATAAATGTTCCATACGTTTTAACGTCAATTAGTTTCAGTTAATTAATCGGTTATTTTTTTTCTTTATTTGAACGAGTCTCTGGAGAAAATATTTTCACGTGCAAACTTGTAGTACAGGTTATAATATTATTTAATATAGGTTCTTCATCTCAATACCCATTCATGTAACAAATATTTTTGTAAAAGTTGCTAATTTATAAAAAAAATAAATTAAATAATTAAATCTCAGAATACAGAAGAGGAATTGAAATTTAAATCATGTCATTGCATTCAATCGACGTTTAAAATATTTTGAAAATAAATTTTTATTTGATCATTTTATTATTTGATAAATAATTATTGGATCACCCAGTACATATAGATGTATAGAACTATTTCCCTTCTTTGTTTTGTATACGTACATTAAGGATGCTTTGATACACATACTTACACACACTTAAACATACTTGCATAAACTTACACTTACTTGAACATAGTATGATACCGATGCAGATGCATCGCGTGGCTGAATGTTCGACACGAGCGAACGGTTATCGAGGTCGCGAATACATAAGACTTAGGAATGGATTAGCGTGTATACAAGAAACTAAATCGTCTTTCACCTTAGGAAATAGCTGTCACGTCTCTATAGCTTCGTTAAAACGAACAATCCTACGAACCTTATCCCTCCATATCACTACAAACTTTATTTAAATTATCGATTTTTTGAATCAATTTACAATTAGAGAAAGAGAGAAATAGAGACTCACTTTTGAGAAGTTTCTTTAAGAGTTAGGAGAGGGGTCATTAACACTTTAAAAGAACAATCGATGTTTCCGTTCAATTAATTATGCGAATACAATATATGTTAATACATTTTAATCATTTTACACGACTTGTTCGTAAAATATGCACTTCGCATCATTGCGTTTTATTATTCACATTTATTATTAACAATATATGATATCATAAAATTTATCAACCATCAGAAATTGTATTTTTTACGATTTTTTTTTTTTATGATCATACTATTCAGCATTATAAAAGTTATAACAGACCCTTCTCCACTCTCCATAATTTCAGAAACTTATTTTATATTTGAATAGGTCGATAATCAAATAATATTACTTAAAAATGTAACGATTTAACTTTTCTTATCGATCATATTTCAACACATACAACGATTTTAATTTATTTAAATTAGAAAAAATCCTTTTTCATCGGATAAAATGACAAAATTCCCTGCCATACAATTCTTTTTACCTTTCAATATTAACAACGAAATATTCATAGATCAAAGTTTCATTCATAAACCAAAGTAAAATATATTAAAAAGATATATATGCCATAAAAACACATACTAATATCGTGATTAAAAAAAAGATAACTGTGGTAAACGATGTTGAAGGTAAATTTTGACTAAAAGTGAACAGAAACAGCAGCCTTTATAGAATTTCTGATTAAAAGCCGAGGGACACGTATATTCTTTGGTACTCATATTGGTAACGGGTTACGTGAAAACGGGATTGTGTTAGTTTAATGAGGGACCAGAGGGTGGGAGGGAAAGATGAAAGAGAGAAAGAGAGAGAGAGAGTGACAGTGAGAGTGAGTGAGTGATAAAAAGAGAGGGGGTTCTAATACCCACGAATTATCGGCCAACGATTAAAGCAATGTAAAGTCTGTGCGAACTTGTTCCACGACGAATAATTTAAGCGTCCGATTGCCAACGGGTAAATAATTCTCGTACGATAAACAACAGGGCCCGCTCACGCAAGTTAATCGTTCCATTGTCCGGTCGCGTTGATGTACNACGAATATTCGCGAATCCTCGCGATATCGATGAAACGTTAAAAGAGTCTTTTTCTACCTTTCCTTTTTTTTATTCCTTTTCTTTTTTTATTTCTGTCTCCTTTTCGAATCTTCTTTCGTTAAAGTTAATTGAACTTAATATATACGATTTATCAACAAGATTATACGATAACGAAGATATATTTGAGATTTTATGGAAAAGAATACCGATGTAAAGACATTCATTGATAATTTAACAAATTCTATTTCATTGTCGTATTTTAATTCATTATTCATTTAATAAAATATCGTAATAGAATATATTATTATATAAATGTGATAAAAAAAAAAGAAATTAAAACGTTACGAGATTTATTTCCATTTTGATTTTATGTTGAGGATAGTGTGATTGAATTTGTTTATTGTATTATATATAATAAATATCTAATTAATTAAAACACGTCTGTTTATATTATATAATCAAATAATGATAAGAAAAAAATAATGCATCATGAAAAATGTTGATTTTATACGAACCGATGTTAATGGACTTGATTATTTAATTAAACTAAAATACGTAAATAATTAGTCGTTCGTTAAAGTCACGGTATTAAATAATAATAAAAAAGATATACGAAGTGTCATTGATATTTTGTAAGCGGAATTGCGGAAAGGGGGCAGGGGGAGAATAGAAGGAAGGGATTGTGTGAGTGTGTGGGTGTTAATGGATCGTAATTCGTAGAACATCGATTCGGTTCCTGGGTTAGGATTTAGGTATGCCTGGGTCAAACTAAATTGGACTATTTCTCTCCCAGCACGTCGTCGTAGAATAGGACGCGTAGGTACTACGATTGACTTCCATCGACGCAATTACCGTTAACGCGTCTTGAGTAGGCAGTATGTCGTCCTATAACGACATTGTAACGTCTCTCGTGTCTCAGGACGATATCGTCCATAATTCGGTTCCTTGATGACGCACGTAAAGTTACCCGGGATATCCATCGTGGAAAAGCACTTTAGGGTTTGAGATCGTCGTTCAAGATTATAATCCAACTTACAAGAGAAATTTCTGTTATTGTTGTCGAGTTAGTTAGTCGGCCAATAGAAGAGATCAAATTTTATCTTTTGATAAGGGGGCAAGGAAGGAGGGGGAAAAAGAAAGAAAGAAAAAAAAAAGATGAAATAATAACAAATTTGATAAAACGTTTTATCATTGGTTTTTACGTTCTCCCATCGAAATGAATCGACGTGAGCTTGTATCCTTGTTTCGGATAATTCCTCGAGAGAAATATAATATTAACAGATCAATTTATATCTCACCCGCGATGAAATATAACCAGTTAATCCTATATTATATATATATATATATATATATATATATATGAAATACAGTACTTCAATATTTTTCCGGTCATTTAAACTAAATATAATTCAACAAAAAAAAAAAAGAATACGATCAATATCAACCGATTGGTTTCGTATTAAAATTCATCAACCTTCGAAAAACAACATTTTTTAATTTTCACCTTTTTCTTTTTTCTTCCTTTTTTAATCAAATATAAACCGCTCCCGGTGAAAAAAGGGGGAGAAAAAGAAAACAATGATCACGAGTCAAGCTTCGCTTTATTATTCGTTGATATTAAAAAATATGGATGATTTGAAAACAGAAAAAAAATAAAAATAAATATGAGATTTGAGGAGGAGGATTTAGGTCGAAAAATATTGAATCGAAAGTTCGAGAAGTGTTGGAAAACTCAAAACGATTTTAGAAACGTTCAGCTATTGGACTTAGGTGAAGCGGATTAACGAGGCGCAAGAGGAGGAAAGTAAATTTGCAAGGTGGCCACACTCGATAGATATACATACATACATACATACATACATGCGTGCATATATGCATTCATAAATACATGCATAAATACATACACAGAATATAGGTATTATATTTCTGTTCCGTATTCGTAGAAGTGTGCGACAATGCTGGGAATATGGTAATGTTCAGTAGTAACGAAACCAAGCGTACGCGGAACGACGAAACTGGACTGGTGGAGTAACTGCGGTTTCGGCTCTGAAATACTCGCTGAACAAAGGAAAGCGAAGCCTTGCGTTCGCGTTATTCCGTTCAATTTCACCGCGCCGAGGAAGTTATCCACGTGTACGCTTCCTACCTCTATCTATCTATCTATCTATCTTTCTATCTGTCTCTCTTTCTCACACACATTTAGAGAATGCTGGACCAAAAGCAGTCGCCGAAACTACAGCAGGTAATGGAACTACCATTTTCGAGGATTTTCGAATTTCCAACGTGGCGAAATGAACGCAGAAGCTTTCGCGGCAACTTGGAGAATTGGAGATTTGGAGATTTTCTCAAACTTTCTCTTTCTCTCTTTCTCACACAAAAGAGAAACCTTGTGAGAAAGAGAGAGAAACAGACAGATAGATAGAAAGAGAGATGGTAAATGAAGGAAGGGTTAGAAGGAAGAAGGATAGAGAGACAGTTGGGAACTTGTGAATCGTTCGAATTTCTCGAGAATCGAACATATGGAATCTCGCACTAACATTCGTATACACCCATCCAGACACATACACATACACACGTACACATACTCACATCTTTAAGTGATTGGAGCAAGATCTACGCGCGGTACACTTTACTCGTGAATTATCGTTCGTTTAAATCGATTCTTGGAAACGATCTCTCTCTCTCTCTCTCACACACATATACACACACACTCTCTCTGTTCCTCCTTCTCTATCTGAAGACTTCGTGCGAGAATTTGCTGGGCAACGTTCGAGCCAAGATAATTCGGGCTGACGTTGGAGAGTATCTTTTGGCATAGAAAGAGAGGGGGAGAGAGAGAGAAAGAGAAAGATGGAGGACAAAGAAGAGACAGAGAGACAGAGAGAAGGAGAGAGAAAGAGAGAGAGAGATATATGTACCAGTAAAGGAGAGAAGAGGACGTAACTCAGAACGTACTTGGACTATCTACACAGTAGATCTGGCATCGAAGAGCAACGCCCACTCACACTTAACTCTCAACCTAGTACATACTCTAACACATAAACGGGATGATACTCGATCTGCAGGTATGGAAAGAGAGATAGATAGAGTATAAGTAAGAGAGTAAGAGTAAGAGTAAGTGAGAGAGAGAGAGAGAGAGAGAGAGAGAGAGAGAGAGGTAAAGAGAGCAACGTGTCTCGAGGGTGGATCAGAGTACAATTACCCATTGTTCGATACAGAAATTTATGTGTGGATACTTGGGTTGTGCACGTAACTAACGTACGATCAGCTCCGTTCCACGAGAAGATCCACTAAATCCAAAGGCCTCGGGAAGGAACGTGCGCCTTAGACCGTGGAGATAAGCGACGGATGAGATGCAGAAAGAAAAAACTTGTACGCTGCTGTTGCTGTTGTGGTACTGCTTTGTGATCCGGAACCCGCCAGTACTCTCTTCTTCCTTCCTCAACGTCTTCTGCATTTGTGTATGCACACTGGTTGTATTTATGTTTCCGTTAGTAACGTATCTGTGATTATTTCCATAAATATATGTGTACGCGTGTGTGTGTTTGGTTTGAATGTGTTTGTAAGTCAGTTTCTAGCGTATTCGTGATTACTTCTTGGTTTGAATATGTGTCCTATGCGTTTATGCATTAGATTGTAATATATTTACGATTATTTTCATGTTCGTACACGTGTGTGTTTGAATCAGTTTGAAGAATGTCTGTTACTATTATATGTTTATCCTATACGCAAGTGTGTATTCGTTGAGTTTGTAGTGGTATGCAAAAAGATTGCAAATTTCTATGGAGGTTAACCCTCGTAAATAGGAAGGAACTTGGGCAACCGTACGTCTTACCCAGCACGTCCCTTCTTCGGGCTTCCGCTCGAAACTTATCTCGAATCGAAGCCACATCTCGTCGATTCCACACAGCATCCGACAGGCTTGCGTCCGAGATTCGATCGGATCGTATATTCCTATGGTATTCACGTAGATAGCCTTTTCCATGTGTTGTGTGTCTCCTCGTAACCATCTCTTTTCGTTCTTTATTTCACGTTTTTTTGTTTCCCTTTCTTTCTTTTCTTTTTTGTTTGTTTTTCTCATTTCGTCGTTCGTGAAAAGCAAAGCCGCTAAGCGGACCGAAAACAGCACCTGCCCGAATTAACAATCTTTCCTTCTTTCTTCTTCTTTTTCTTCTTCTTTCTCTTTTTATGCTGTTTGGATTTTATCGATGGTAATCTTTAAATAAATCTTGAAATTCAAATGAGGAATTGGTTCTAATGGTGATGTGTTAGGGAAGGTATAGAAACATATAGGTTGGTTCATGAATAAATGCTAGTTCAGTCAAATTTCTTATAACACGCAGTAAGAATTGCTACAATTCTTCTAGAACATAATATTTTTATAAATCAGGTTTTATTCACTATGACATAATGAACTAGACCCTTTCCTTCAATTTACCTGCCGAAGACAAAATTACTTTTCGTACAACCTAATAATTGTAATAAATCTTCAACCAATTATTTAAACATTTATCATCATATATTAAATAACAAATAAAAATTGACGTATATTTCGTTACTCGAATATAACCAAGGTTCTAGAAGATAAGGGAAAAGAAAAAAAGGAAACAGGAAACCTTCGTCCGAAGAAAAACAACTACGATCTCAAAGAATAAAGCATTTTCCGCGTTCTTCTATCCGACACGTCAGATTAAAAGGATTCTCTCTGAATAGATAGTGATAGTTTAACGCGAAGCTACGTCATAGGTGATCGTGGATGACGTTTTACAGGGCAATTCGCTACGGGTATATAACCTAGCCCCGGACTTAATCCTTTCATGGACGATCCAACGTTGGACAAGGGGCCGCAGGCACGTTTTAATAATTCTTTTTACGGTCAACGCCTAAGGATCACGGTAGCGACCGAGCTGGCCTGCCCGTTTAATTATTCATGGCCGAAGCATGAACGCGGACGTATACACAACACACATACAGATACACACATACAGATACACACATATATAAATATATATATACATACACAAAAACAAAATATCACCTATACGCAACATAGTCATGTGTCCTATACACGGATAAAACGTTAACAGTGAAAGCAAGTAGAAAGCGTGACGCGATCGGTAGCTTCTCATTAGCTCGTGACAGCCGAGTACTCGTTTTTCTCTCTCTCTCTCTCTCTCTTTTTCTTTTTTTTATACTCTTTTTCAACCCTACCAATTTTTTACCACGAGTTATGGCACTCCGGTAAGCAGAAAATTGACTCGCTCACGTCAACGGTCAGCGATTTTCTCGTACCATAGAGACTTTTCCTATTCCTCTTCCTCCTATTCTTCTTCTTCTATTTTTTTGTTCTTTCTATCTTTACAACAACGTTCGAACGACTCCAATTGACTTTCTCGAGGAAACCTTTTTGAAATAAAAAACAAAATAAATTTAAAAGAATGAAATAGAAGGTAGAGGGGAAGGAGAAAAAATATAAGGAAAACCGATTCGAGAAATTGTGTGTACCAGTAAAGTTTTCTCAAAGTTTTCGAACAACGAGAGAGATTCGCAATTGGGAGAGTAAGAGGGAAAGAGAGAGAGAGAGAGAGAGGGGGAAAAAGAGGGAGACTATACAACGACGATAATAAATTTGTAAAATAAACAGTACCGAGTGCTCGCCGACTGGTTGCAACGGCGAGCTGCATAATTGGAGTCGTTCGTTTAACTTCCGAACAGTCGACGCGTACCTCGTGAAACTTTCTCGATGCTGTCTATACTCGTGAATGTTGGAAGAGAAGAGAAGAGAAGAGAAAGAGAGAGAGAGAGATGGGGGAAATCAAGAAGAGGAAACGAACCGAAAAAGCGAAATAACAAAAAGCATATATACTTATTAAATATATTAACTGTTTCATTTCAATTTGTCTTTTCTTGTTTTTTTTTCATATATGCATTACCGGTCAAAATTATACGATCATCTTACAAAATAATAAAATGTTATCACTAATTATAGAAGTATCTAATGTTTCTATTATTTTGGTATAGAAAATCAATCAACGGATACAAAAGAACAATAAGAGAGTTAGAAAGAGAGAGAGAGAGAGAAAGAGAATGAGAGAGGTAGGAAACAAAAAGTGTAAATTTTTGACGTCCTCGACATCACTTCGGTATCGCGTAATCGTATTTCCCGTTTATATATATATATATATATATATATATATATTCAAGGCTTCTCATAGGATTTCCGACTGAAAATATTGCGAGAGGTATGGTCTGAAAGTGGGCACTTGAAAATTGGCTAATTAAGCAACGCTAAAGGATAGGTAGAACCCGTCGAATATACGTTTGAACGTTGATCCTCGAGGAAACACGAACGAGCAATCTCTTTTTCCTGTACGTCGAAAACGAGCATGCAACTCGGCCTTCCATTGCCGACCTTTTTGGCAGATATGCAAATTCCCAACATTGCCGCGCGAAATAAGAGAACTGTACCACGTGTGTGCTTCCCTCTCCTCTCTTTCTCTAACTCTCTTTTTATTGATTCAAATCAGTCGACTGTTGGAGGAGGTTGGTTAGGAGATGGTGGGAGTTTACGTACGAATCGTTGAAATTTTACGTCTCCTCGAAGAAGGAAAAAAACATCTGTGATGACTGGGCAACGGTGCTTTAAAAGCTTATCCGTAGGTGAAATTAGTCGAATTTCCTGGCTCTATAATTAATCCCCAGTACGGTAAATTGAATTATTTCGATCGCGACACGCGTCGTAAATTCACGCGAGTCTTCCCCACCTCTCTCTATCTTTCTCTCTCTTTTTCTTTCTCTCTTTCTCTTTTTCGTGTGCTCGTGCATACGCAAAACGATTCGAGTTACACGACAACCAAGCTACTATCGTAGGTAGAAGAGGAGAAAAGGGGAAGAGAGAAAGAGGATCGCGTATGGTGCGTGTATATGTGTATGTTCGTGTATATATGCGTGTGTTCGTGTAGGTGTATATAGCTATTGGACGAAAGGGCGCAAGTCCGGGCCCGTAATTAAAAGCAGTAATTTAGTCGACAAGGAGGGATAAGGGAAAGGGAAAGATAGAGTCGAGCTCGTATGCTCGTCCTTCTTCTCGTCGAGAAAAAGAGAATGAGAGGGAAAGGGAAAGAGAAAGAGAAAGAGAATGTGTGTGCCCTGACCGTATCCATCACGTCGACTATTCGCGCGCAGAAAAGGGTTTGTTAGGGTGAGATAAGAAAACGCATACATGGGCTTCATTGCATGCTCGCTAGAGGGTGTTATGCAAATACGTAGCTCAAGCCGGTATACGTAAAAAGCTTTTTTTTTTACTTTCTTTCTCTCTCTCTCTCTCCTTTCTCTTTGTATTATTTTTTTTAGGGTGGGTGGAGGGAGGGCATTTTAACGCTCGATAAACATTGAGTTGCTAGGAAAGCTCGTGCCGATAAATATTTTTTAATATTATCATAGATATTTCTCCAAATCGGTATGAACTTTTCGAATAACTCGATATGCTTTTGCCATTTGCTCGTATAAAAAGTTCGCTTAGATTAATATATTTTTTTTTGTTTATTAATATTTGTCTCTAAATCGGTACGAGCATTTTGGAGCAATCCAATGCGATAACAATTAAACACGTTTCGTGTTTCTATATTAATCAACTTCGATAACTATTAATTACCTTAAAATGGATTCTAACTGTGTATGGTTCTTGTTTACTTTAAAAAAAAAAAGAAAAAAGAAAATAAGAGACAAGTAATCAACACTGCTATCTATTTATTATTTCGTTTTCATTTATTTTGTACCATCCCATCGACTGGCCGTAGTCAGAGAATTTTATCTGTACTCTCAATCGTTTCTGGATAGGACACACCGGAAATCCGGCGCGTATCTTTTAATATCACTGCGAGAAGGCATCACCCACGCGCACGTTCTCTGAACGCTCGTGTTTCTTGTTTCCTTCCTGTTGTCTCTCCTCCTCCTCCTCCTCCTCCTCTACTCTTTCTCCGTTTTCTCTTCAAACGGTCGTTTTCACGAAAACGTTTTGTCCTCGATGCTATTCTTCCAGCATCCAAAAGCTCACGCTTGCTCGCTCGCATGGCTAGGACCAACGGACGAATGAACGAAAGCAATTTCTTTTATCTGCTTATCTTCATCCGTGGTTACTGAAAATCTTTCTCCATTCTCTCTTTCTATCATATTCTCTTATTTACCTACATCTCGCTTTGGGAAATTTCTAGTCTTTCGTATATCGGCCTCCTCTTTTCTGCCTTCAACAACGCGTACCACGATGGGCGTTACTTTACCAGTAGCTTTCCATTCTCATTAGCCGAGCTTCCTGCACAATGTAGCATCCAGCTACAGCCAGAGAGAAACTCTCTTTCCCTTTACTTCTTCCCTTTTTATCCTTTCCCTTTTTCTCCCTATCACCATCCCTTCTTCTATGTTGCAAGGGACGCGTCAGTACGCGGACAACACAACCACTTCAGACAGCTTCCTCTAATTTTATCTTCTTTTTATTTTCCTCTCGTCTCTTGCTTGTTCCACTCATAATTCGATGCTTTGTGATATCCCTTTCTCCCTGACTACTTTTCCCCCTTTCCTTTCCCTTGCCTTGCTTCGTCCTTACTACTATTATCGAAGACCTAATTTTCTCGATAAGGAATCATTTATATACTACCACTAATTCTCGGTTAAATTACGTCGGTAGATAGAAAACACTGCGATTATTTTGTTCTCTTGAAAGTTTTGAACATAATTATTGTCGCTCTTGGACGAAATCTCAATGAGAGAATTCTGAAAAGGGAGAAACACGAATAGAAGAGAGGTAGGTAAGAGTGTCTTCGTCTGATTTCCTGTAGACGTAGTCTGTTTGGCAGAAGCAATCGTCAACCACTTTCGAAAGAGAAAAGCACTTGCGATGAATGGAACTAATTTACTGGACTACAGACCACTGTGTTCTTCTTCTCCTCTTTTATCTTTTCATCCGGTATTTACTACTCATCGATTTTTTTTGACCTTGAATTTTTCATCGCAGGTAAATACATTATTTTTTTTTTCTTTACCAATCTATGCTTTTTTTTATGTCTCGAGTTAGAACTTGTTGAATTTAATTTATGGATTATTATTTTTAATCTGTTTGAGGTAATTTTATTTTTCAATTGGAGAATATGATATTAATTGAGATAAATCGATAGTTTGAATTGGTTATATTATAAAAATAGTTTATGTAAAATAATTACAAATATTACAAATATTATATTTCACCGGTGATTTTGCAATAAGATAAATACGTTGCATACGATAACAAATTCAAACTTATCTGTTCAAAATAATACTTCAACTCTTAATCTGTAATATAAAACAATAAACTCCTGTTAAAGTAACAAGGAAACCATGTAAAATTAACGTTGCATTGAACGCGTTAATAAGATCAAACTATTCGTAGAATTAATACAAAGTCGAGTGTTTATAATTATGAAATGGAGACACAAATAAAGTACATGCAATGATTCAACTATTCATGCATCAATACACCCTTTCTCTCTTTCTCTTTCTCTCTTTGTTTCTCTTTTTTAGTTATACTTTCGTTATAGACGAAGATGAGCTTCCAAAGATTCAGAAAGGCGGGACTAAATGCGAAAGGAAGAGCCAGTGGAACGAGTCGCACGGAGATCTACCTCGCCCGCGGGATAATCCTCAAAACCCAATTATATTTTACTGCAACTCGACTCCGACTTCAATCCTCTCTCTCTCTCTCTCTCTCTTTCTCTTTCTCTCTCCCCTTCTCTTTCTCTCCCAACCACAGAGAAACGAAGACGAACGAGCGTCGTTTAGACGATGAAATACGGATTAGCCGTTATAACTGGAAATTGCCACCCTCAATTCCCCCCTCTCTCTCTCTCTCTCTCTCTGTCTCTCTCTTTCTCTCATTCTTCAATCTTCAAGGTTCTCTTCAGCAGCCTGAAAATTCGAGCCCTCATCGTTTCAACGAAAATCAGAAAATCGTCGTTGACGAGCGCGTTCTACTGTACAACCCCTTAACACCTCACAACGGATAGAAATAATGCTCCAAACTCACGAGCCTTTCGTCCTAATTAATTCGGTAATTGTGCAGAAAGTCTTTGAATAGGGAAGAAGGAGGAAGAATGTCGAAAATCATTGATAAGAATGTTCGATAATTCTGACTATTAATGAGGATGGTTTAATTTTATCACCCCTTCTTAATTTCAAATTTAAATATTTGAAATTATTTCACTAATTGCCTTGTGTAATGTTTGAGTTTAGTTCGACATTAGAGTTGGTGTAAGAAATGTAACGTACACTTGATGTAGGAGTAGAAAGGGTTAACTCTTGCGTGTTAAAGATTGCATAATTTCTCGTGATCGGTGGCGGATTATGCAGCAAGTGAACTAACTGGCTGTATAAAGGCCTCGAAAGAGTCCAGAGATTTAAAAATTTCTTTTCATTATGGTACGAAGAAAAAATTACAATATTTTTTTAAATAAATTTACTCGATGTTTTATATGATATTAAATTTTTGATTATTTTTCTTTTTTTTTTGGTAATAACTTATTAAGGAATGTTTACTTTTTTCTTTGAAATTTTCTTTTTTCCAACTTGAATTTCTTGAACGCTTCTCCCTTCCTTCCCCCTGAAATTTCAACCGTTTGACTTAATCCGCCATTTCTCGTGATCGTTCTTTACGATATCTTTCGTTTGGTGTCTCGACTTCTAGTAGGTTGGAAATGTAAATTTATTGCTTGTGTGGAAGTTGAGAAATATTTGCTAAGTTCACAGTTACTTTCATTCCAACATCCGGACTTGATTTTCTCGAGCGAGTAAATCGAATCGTCTCTCTCTCTCTCTCTCTCTTTCTCTGTGTTGGTTCTTAATTAATATAGAAGATTTTCACCTAAAAAGTCTCACGTAGAATCGTTGAGTTTCCTTTTCCAAGTGAATATCTTCTTCGAGAGTTTGTTCGTTTGACTTTGATAAACAAAAAGAAAATAAGAGAAAGAGATAGAGAGAGAGAGAGAAAGTAACGTGCTGTGGAAGAAAAATATGTAAGAACAACTTTATCCTTTACGATAGTATTTTCCTAAAGTACAATTTTAAAAGAAATATTTTTATCATACGAGTATTACAGGGATTTGGATGAATAAGTAAAGAGTACAGTTTTAGAATAAAATTCTCGTAGAAAACTGGGTCGGATAATTTTTTCTTCCGACTTTCTTTTTCTTCTTTCTTCTCTTTCTTTTTTCTTCTTTTTTCTTCTTTTTTCTTCTTTTTTTTTTTCTTAAGCAATGTCCTAGAGTTGCATGTCGAGCTCTCATCCTACAATCGTTTTCTTCAGAAGCTCGGTTATTAAGAAATTCCCGTCCCTTCTTCACTCATGCCTCAATAACATGGAAATTACTTGTCCTCTCCTTCGAGTCTTCGTATACCCTTCAATCTCAAGAGCCGATATACAGCAATCTTATATATTAAACGCAATTAATCGAGACGGATAAAGCAAGTACTTGATACGATTTTTGATAAGCAAAATTTCACTTAAATTGCTTTATTACTATTACTTGAAGTTTTTTTATTATCAAATGCAAATTTATATTACGTTCTTTAAACAATCTTTAAACAATCTTTCATATTTAAATACAATTAATTAAAATGATTTAGAAAAAAAATATCTATAATATCCGATCAGTACAATTTTTTAAGCATATTTTAAATCAAAACGCGCTAGAAAGATATTATTTTTTAAATTAAATTCTAACAAATAATATTTTATATATAAATTGTTTAGCACAATTTAAAGAAGTATTACGATATTTAAGAGAAGTATAATACAGTAAGCATTTTTCTACGCGATTACTTAAATTTTCATACCAGCGTTAATCGAAATGATCTTATTCGCAACGTTAAATCCCGTCAACGGTTAAACTTTTCAAAACAGTTTATGGGTCTGTACAAATTGCTGGAGAATACAGCGCTAATGCTTTCTAATCTTTTGATTTAAAACTTTAATCACGATCTAATTTCATCGAAACTTTTCTCGCACGTCGGTGAACGCTCGGAAATCTCGGTCGTTGTAGTAAACCAAGACGATAAAATGTATGTCAAAGTGCGAAAGAGAGGGGGTAAGGTTAGCAGCAAAAGAGAATAAGAAGAAGAAGAAGAAGAAGTAGAAGAAGAAGTAGAAGAAGAAGTAGAAGAAGAAGTAGAAGAAGAAGGGGAAGCAAAAGCAAAAGCAAAAGAAAGAGAAAGAGAAAGAGAAAGAGGGTGAGAGTGAGAGAGAGAGTGAGAGAGAGAGAGAGAGAAGGACCGAGCATTCTCGAGCGTGCAATTACTTCCCTGTCATTTCGTTATCAAAACGACGCAAGTTGGCCAAGGTGCCTAGCCCTCGGAATGGCCACTACGTCTTCTCTATATCTGCGCTAAGTAGCTAGTTCGCTGACGTTATCGTTTCCAGCCGTAATTACAATTCGTTTCCATCTCGACGAAAAGCGCTTCGTTGGCCTGTTAAAAAGAAACCACCCCTTGGTCTTTTTACCCATCTCGACTTTGTACTCTTTTCCCCTCATTTTCATTCGATTCCTTTTACGAATAACTTTTAATACACGTTACAAATCATTCCAGATATTTACCTATTTATTGTAGATTTTAAACATTTTCTCCCGTCTCATTTACAGGTAATAAATTAATCTTCGAATTCGAGTAAAAGGGAGGTTAATGTATTTAATGGTTATAATTATTTAATTCTATTTAACGCGCCATTAAACATACTTGTAGTAATTTAATTTGTCATTTAATCTGTACGGATAATTTGCTTAATTTTTCATTATTTCTGCTCTAATAAATATAATTAATAATTAGTATTATGTATCTTGTTCTTTTTTATTGTTTTTAAAGACTAGTTATATCAGAGATATAATTATAGGAAAAAGCAAACACTCGTTGTTATTCTATCACAATTATTGTTAATACTGAACTGCTATCACAAATACAATCCTACCCCAATCTTTATTTTAATAGCTAATATAATAATACCTTCGCACGATTTTAAATATGAAAGGACTTAACTAAACAAGAAATAACAATAATAATCCTCACAATTATTTATTTCTCATAAAAAAAGAAAACTACAGACCCACGATATTAATTTACTATTAAAAATTATAATAAAATCCTTTACCTTTACCAATGCAATTAAAACAAAACTAGGTTTTAAGATGTTTTGAATGAATCGTATTAATGGTTCCTTAGTTGTTAGATGTAAATTTCTCTAAGATTTTCTCACGCGTTAATCTTAACAGTTTGAAATGAAAGAAAGAGAAAGGATATGGAGTCCCTTAAAAAGTTTCGATGGTTCTCGCAAAGCGGGTAGCAGCAAGGAAGGCGGCATTACAACCCTCTGGTACCCGTATTGATCCTGAAGGGGCGCCGCGCGCATAACGTTCACTTCTCGGGCATCTCCGACGATCTTCGTAGAATAACCTCACCCTAGGCCCTCTTAATGTCTGTATCTTCTCTGCAACCTTGTCGCGGTACTCACCTAATCCGACGCAACGTGTCATCATCTTCTTCTTCTTCTTATTCTTCTTATTCTTCTCATTCTTCTTTTTCTTCTTCCACTTTTTCCTTCATTTTTATCTATTTTTCCCACACCTATTTTATTTTGTTATTGCTGTTGTTCTTCTTCTTTTTTATCATTTGTTATTAGTGCGAAATATTGATCGAGATAAAATATTAAGTGCACTTGTCATTTTACTACTATTGTATCATACGTGCGATATATCATCGTGTTTAAATTAACATAAATACATTTCGAGTATTAATCAATATATTTTTTTATAATAATTTGTTCTTTTATAATTATGTTATTTGATAGAAAATATCTTAAAGTGTTAATTGTCATAATTGTTGTATCGTTTTCTTTTTCTTCTTCTTATTTTTATTTTTGTGATACTTTCTTTTTAATGTTTATGAGATTCGTGATTTTTCAAGAACAGTGACTCGTTATTTGAGAATTAACAGAAATCGTTTATTTACGTGAAGTAGTTATCTTTTCTTAAGATGTTTCTTTTCTCGTTACTTATTTTAATCGTTTCGGTGTAAGCCAAGTTTTAGTCTTTCTTCTGAAAATTTTCAAAGACATCGGAGAGAAAGAACGATCAATTAATGGGAAATTGCGGAGACAAAATAATCTTTGCAATTTAAAGACCAGTACCTACGGAAGACCGCTTAAACTCAACGAGAACTTAACGAGCTTTGATATCTCTCTCTCTCTCTCTCTCTCTCTCTCTTTCTTTCTTTCTTTTTTTTTTATACTTTCTCCATAAGATAACGAGTATTCCAACTGATGATAGGGAAAGAAAGTAAAAGAAAACGAATGAGAGAGAAATACTTCGTTCAAATTGGACTTTAATTTGAATTAATATTCTTTTATCGATCATGGGTTAAGGATAGAGGGCTTGAGGGGTTGAGAGTAAAGGGGGGGTGGGGAGAAATTGAGAGAGGAAATAAGATAGATATTAGAAAGTCGAATACGTCGTTAACATTTTTCCATCCTTGTGAATCCTCTTCCTCCTTCTCCTCCTCCTTCTCCACCACCTCCTCTTCTATTTTCAAAGGAATTATATTACATTACCCTCTGAGAGACGAGAATATGAAAAACGTATATAATTGTTTTATTAAAAAGCAACGAGTGGCGAAATGATAATTTTTTTTAAATTATTAAATCCTCCCTCTATAGGTTGAATTTAAAATGACTCTTTTTTATTATAATTTGTTACGAGATACACGAATAATTGTTTAATAGGTTTCTTATTTTTTCGTATTGAGACATGAAAAATACACAAATTGGAAAACGCACGTATTTGATTTTTAAAATGTCATTCGAATACTTTCCAGAAATTCTAGAAAAATAAGTAAATAAAAAATGTCCTTTTGTTAGAATCTTTGTAACCGAGAAAATCACGTGTTTAAAATTCTTAGAAATACTCGTACATTGTATTGTCTTTTGGATTATTTATTAACGGCAGAACGTTTCTTTTGATCATACTTTTGTGTTTATTATCATCTGTAATGTTTACACTTTGTCTTTAACCGTCTGACTTATTTCACTTACGTTTAGTCTGTTTCTATCAGTTGAATGGTGACAACAACGGAGCACCAGCAATTAAATATTTTAAACAACGATTTTGTTCAAGTCTTCACAATTCTGACAGAAGGATGATACAGAAGATTGAACAGAAATTAATTCGGTAAGATTTATTCTTTGATTATCGTAAATCTGTTGATAAGAAAAAATCATTGAATTTAAAAATTGTTAACATTATTTTCTCAAAAGTTAAAAATCAAACGAAATAATATATAATTCAAAGTTTTAAATGCAAAAGAGCATAAATTTCTATTGAAACATCTATATAACTAATTATTATTTTAAATAATTTTTTTAGTTCTAATCCCATTCGAATGAGAATAATAATATATTTTTTTAAACTGTGATTATAATTATATGAATGGAAATTTGTTGAAAAATAATTTAGGGTGATATTACAAGTAAGAACAATTATACAATTACGTTGAAATCTCATTTACAATTAACTATAGACGATAACAATTCCAAAAGATTTAAATTTGCAGAAGATTATTAACTTTATTCATTGTTGCTGTTATAATCAATTACTGTTCTTGAATATGCAACAGTTTACGTAGCTACATTCAAATCGTTTGCTTCTTCTTATCACTGAACATGCCATAGTTAATTAATTTTTTTACTTCCTGCAACATTTTACATTCTTTTTTTTCAGTAAACAAAATAAGCTTATTTTTCGATATTTTTATTTACTAAATTATAGCTAATAAATTCGGTTAATTACAATGAATTAGAATTTCTTTGAAATTAATTAAAACATAGATATATTGTCACGTAGTTTGTTGAAGATTTATTTATCAACGTATTTTATTTTTTTTTTTAACAAACGTTAAGAAGAACACAAAAAGTTTGTATAGTTTTATTTAAAATAGAAATTAAATGCCATAGAGAAATTTTCATAAAAAGATTCATTCATTAAAATAATCACTTTCATAATCTCATTCTACAACGAGATACAAATTTGCAAATTACATTAAATATAATAATCAAATTATTCACGTACTTTTTCTTGGTTACTTAAAAACATTTATACTCTGGCATACTTTACTTCTATATTAATTATATATTTATCGATCTATAACAATATATTTATAACATTAATCACAATGACAGGAAAAGTTTATTTCTTCGATTTTTGCTGCCTTCGATGAATCCAAATTTTGCTAACATACCCAATATCATATTTTAACAAGTATACTTCAAGAGATAACCAATCATTTGTTGCAAGGGTTAGATACCAAACAGAATAAATAAAAACACATTGTAGATCATTAAATTAAATTCTAATTGAGTAAATTTCTGTTAGTTGAGGTATATATTTTTAAATTTAATTTGATCATTCACATTTTTTCTTCTACGTTGATTTACTATGAAGATTAAACAATAAAAATTTTGTAATTTTTTCTGACACAAGCTGCGAAGATATCACGGTACAAACTTTGGGAACCACTGTGTTAGGATGTGGAGAATATGAAACTTCGAATAGGATAGTGGAAGATATCGTAATCGTATTTTGCCGGGATGTGACGAAAAAATATTTCTTTTTTTTTTTTTAAACGATAAAGCTCTTTCTCGTTCGGTTCAATCTCAATATCTCAATTTAGTATGGAATTTTCAGAAATGTGTTTATCGCGGCTGCATACACCAATCTCTATTAATGGAACTGAAAAAAAAAAATAAGAGTAGGAGGAACAGTCTTCTAGATAAAGTTTTTATTTCAATTACATTACATAACATTTCTTTATGAGAAAAATCAACAACATAAAAATTATCTAACGAAACAATCGATTTTAAATATTCATCGTATAATTTTGCATTAAAAAAGAAATATTTAATAAAGATTAATGAATAATTACAAAATAAATAAATAAATTCGGATTTTACCGCTAGAATTACTGAAACAAGTCTAAATAATTAGTTTTTAGCTCAAATAAATAAAAAAATTATTACTTTTATTTTAAATAAAAAAGAAAAAAAAATGTTTAAACTATAAATAGAATGAATAGATGAGATTTATATTCATTGCATGAGATATTTTATCAATAATTTAATATTTTCGCTAATCCTAGTGACTTGGTTTCAAGTTCATACAATTTTTATTATCGAGAATATCGGTTTTTAAATATTGTCATTCATAATTTGTCTAGTGCACCTGTTCGCATGAAGTAGTAACGAGTAAAAAACTGTTTACCTCGCGTACCAGCTGAGCGTGTAAATATCTGGAAGAAATCTAGGTCATTGGGTCAAGGTTCTTGTGAAAAATATTATGCAAGAGAACGAGTCAACGTAAACACATTTATTTCGCATGAAAAAACTCCGGCTTTTTCAAAGACTTGAAAAACAAAGGAGGTTTATTAAATAGAAAAAATTCTCCCTTAATTAATTATTATAATATTATATTTAATACGGTCAAAGAAATTTAATTACTTTTTTACGAGCAAATTTTTCTTAAATTATTTTATAACTACAAGTAATCTGATCAATATAACATAAGAAATTAAAATTAAGCACATATATAATCATTATTGAATTATTAAAAGAATATTTTTTAAAATAAATCGATAATAATTATATTCAAATTATTACTATGGAACGAAGTATAATATGTAAAAACTTGATATATAATCGTATTTTTTCCAAGGATTCAACACACACACACACACACGCACACATACTAACACAGAGATACACGTTTATTTTTCTGTGCAATTTCGTTGAAAGAAGAATCGGATTTGGAAGCGTTTCAAACATTTCGTCTGGAGAATCGTTTTGGAATGTTTCTCAAACTCATTTTTTCGCTAGCAAAAGTACAAAAAGAGATAGATAGAAACATACACAGACACATTTATGCATATAATCAGACAAAAAGAGAGAGAGAGAGGGAAAGTTCGACAATTTGGTCGAGGAAAAGGAGAAGGAGGTTGGAAATCCCTTTTCATAGTTTTACTAGCCAAAAATAAAATAAATAGAAAAGATGTGAAAAGATCTAATAAAATACAAATGAAAGAGAGAGGAAAAGAGAGAGAGGATGAGATAAAACTAGTCAATTCGAATGGACGGCGAATGGGCTGCATTAACGGTTTCACGAATAATCAGTGAAAATAGTGCACTCTGTGAACGGAAGTACCGGCCGCTTCCGGACCGGGAAATAGGAAAAATTCGGGTCGAGAGGGTCCTCCTCTCTTGGCGGCGTCATTCGTTTGCAATTTTTTTCTCCCCTCTGGTGCGCATCACAGCAGTAACCGCAGAAGTGGAAACGAGTGAGGGTGGGAAAGCTAAAAAGAAGAAAAAAAGAAAAAATAGGAGGAGATGAGCAATGGGAGGGGAAAAAATGAGAGAAGTCGACCTACATTTTCCTAGCAATGCAAAATATAAGTCGATTTTCTATTTCTCTCTCTATATCTCTCTCTCTCTTTATTATCTCTTTCTCTTTCTCATACTCTATTTCGTTTTATTTTTTAGCCTGCACAAGTACGAACACGGAACCCATTTTAATGGTTGACCCACACAAAAGATAGCATAGCGACCGAAACGTTTCGCAATTTCGTTTACAGCATGGATCGGCTACGCGCTAGCCACTACTCGCCGTTGGCTCAATTTTTTTCTTCTCAATCTTCTCTGGTACTCTGTGCCATATACCACTCGATCCTCGGATTCTCGCTTTTTTATATCGTCCTATTTTTTATACTCTCTATACCCCCTTCGTTTGAAAAAATAAACTCGCCGATGTTTAGAATGTATTTCCAAGGTACACTCACTCTTTTTCTCTCTCTCTCTCTCTCTCTCTTTCTATCTCTTCCTTTTTCTCGTGGGAGGTATTGATAGTGCACCACCAGGAATATATGAAATCGATGGAAATGCATGGGATTCGCGAATACAAAAAAATATTCTATATTTAGGACACTACCAATATGTTCGTTATAAGATCCGGAGTAAAGAAATATATATCGCAAGATATTCACATTTTACAATCGTATTTAAAAATACTCTATTTCATAAGTTTTAATTAAAAACAAATATAAATAGAGAGATAGAGAAAGAGAAAGAGAGAGAGTTACGATTAATTGACCATTCGTAAACATTTTGTTCTAACTTCCGATAACAATAGGATAATAATTATTTAAAATAAATAGAAGTAACTAGCTTACGTGCCCGAATTAAATACCTTGACCAGATTTACTTATTTTACCAATAGAAATTAATTTGTTCAAAAGCAAATGATAATTTATCGAGATTATATAAAAACAACAATTAAAGTTAATAGTAAAAATGATCGATATTATAATCTTGGTTAAGTTTGAATGCTTTACTAGTAAAATCTTATTCTTATGTACAAACTGCAATTACAATTTAACAGACAATAGCTGGGAGATTAAACGGTAACTGAAAAACGATAAACATGACAAGATTTGGTTGATTCCCTTGATAGAAAACCTTCGTACGCAGAACTAATAATGTACCTCGTATTTGGATTTCGATCTTCATGAAACCAACTTCCATCTCTTTCTAACTTTATCTGAAACTAACAGCTCAGGATCCAACAGTTCGGTACCCAGTTCCGGCACTTAGAGAGAAACAACCGGGTGGAAAGATGGAGGTACAAGGATAGCTACCCTCTTTCTTCATCTACCCACCTATCCTACTAACCATCCTACCCCTTCAAACCCCACCTTTCCTTTCTCGCCCAACAAACGTTATTACTTTCCTTTAAGCAATCCTCCTCTCTTTCCAGAGCTATCTTCACTCACACCTACAAACGCCACCGCTGCTTTCAATAAACCAGCCACGACTTAATGGGCGGTTTATGCAAATTTTCATCCTCGCCTGCTTGCCTACCTTCCTGCCTGCTTGCCTGCCTGCTTGCCTGACTGCTTGCTTGCTTGCCTGTTTGCTTGCCTACTTGCAGTCCTACCGTCCTATAAGGTCAACCTTATCCTACGTCTCTTCACTTTTTCCTTTTCTTCTTTCTCTTTTAACTCTCGACAACAATTCTTTCGCTCAGGTCTTCCTCACTCATTTATTCAAGCAAAAGTATGATTTTGTTTATCGTTTTATCTTTTTTCTTTCACATGAAATTCACTGTTACTTGGATATGGTTGCTAAGTTCAAAACTATTGACATTAATTTATTTTTTGTCTTTTATTTTTTTTTTTATGATGAAAATCGTGGTTGTAGAAAACAGTGGACGATTTCCATAAAAGTATAATTGTATCTTTCGATGAATCATTTTTGGTTATTGGAGTTTTATTAACTATATTTTCTAGTCATGCAGAAAAATATTTAGATTTTATCTTGATTATGCATTCCATTCTATTATTATATAATATTTATAATATAATATTATAAACTTTTAATTTGTTAGTTTCCTATTTCTTTTTCTTTTTATATATCTCCATAGATTCCATTCGATTAAGCTTATCGTTATTGTGCTAATGAACTATAGTTTTTAATCATTGGATGAGTTATATCAGTCAATCAATTGATTGCATTCCGTTACTTCATTTATTTTTCATTGTCTTTATTTTTCAATTCCCTTTTTCTCTATGTTTCTTTTTTCTGTAAGAGGGACAAAAAGGAAAAAGAGGTATTCAATATATTTATATATTAGTAAATCTTTCCTGATGAACAATTCTGTTACTGTGATTATGAGCTCAACTTTTTGATCATACGCGATACCGAAATACTCTTTCCAACTGATTGGATATCTCTTCCCGATTTATTTATCACCGTTCTTATTTTTAGTTTTAAATCGAATCCCACCTAAAGAACGAATCTTTATCTGAATATATTGATTCCTGATGATGTCATAATTTAACGACGATTCGTTTTAATAAATCCAATTTCCATTTCGTTCCAGCGAAATCCGTTTCGTTTCGTTCGAAGATGAGAACAGGAAGGGAAAAAAAAAATAGAAGATAAAAAAGAAAAAAATAAAAGAGAAAAAGGGAGAAGGAGTAAGAGAAAGAGAAAAAAGGTTAAAAGCTAGAATCGAGTTTATTACGTGACCCAATCGCCAATCGTTTCTTCGTGATCGGGCCGATATTTTCATTCGCTTTCCAACGGAAGGAAAACTTTGGAAATTAATCGACGAACGTTTGAAAATCAAACCGCTGTTAAGTTCCATCATTCTTTTCTGTGTAACGTTTAATAAAAGTGAAAAAAGAACATTCAATCACGTTTCATCGAAAAGGAATAAACTTACCTGAATGAACGATACTTCAGTGGTACCCGAATCAGAAAAGTTTGAAAGTTTAGAGAATCTTCTCGTCGAACGAAAATAAAAGGAGTCATTAAACAAGAATCATAAAACAAACGTGTGCTATTTAAAAATCGTCACTATGACCTCGTCTTTTTACCACTTTTGTTTATTTCTTTCTTTCTTTCTTTTTTTAATTTCACGTTTATTAATAATTTATTTTTACATATCGAATTCTCGCATCGACAATCAAACGCACCTCGGGCTTTTCAATCAAGATTGAGTTTAATTGAGCGTATTCCGAAATAATCAAAGAACTCCAACTAACCCACTTTTATTTTTTTCCAAACCTCCACTTACTTTTCCCCTTCTATTTATTTTCTTCTTTCTTTTTCTTTTCTTTTCATTTTTTTTTTTTAAATCGTAATGGAAATTGCGACCCTATAACCTTTCTTTTTTCTTTCTAACGAATAACCAACCTCGTTTGTAAGTCACGCGCCGTTTCTTTCGAATAAGAAATCAATGATATCGGTGGAAGGGGAAGGGGTTAGAAAATCAAAAGAAAACCACCTTTTAATTACCGTAAATTAATAAATGTTCCTTTCGCACGGCTCAATTGATATTTTCCTTTGATTCGTTCAATCTTCTTTTACTTACACCCTTTATTGTCTTTTACTACCGTTTATTAAACGATATAAAAAATCTTACGTAATTTATTTTATAAATATTTAAATAGGATACGGACAGATCATATTGATTATTGCAATTATTATACACAATTAATCCTAAATAATAACATAAACAAAGTGATTAAAATTTGATTTTTAAATGTGTACATAATTTTACATTGGTACCAAAATAATATCGGACAGATGTTTAATCTTTTAAATCAAAAATATACATTTCTTTAATAATTAACTTTAAAATAGAACTAAATAAAAAAGAACTCTTCTCAATAAATATAACTCAATGACCAAGAAATAATAAAAAAAACCACTAAATTGTACAATTCGAACAAAAAAATCTATAAAAAACATATACCAAAAATATTATCAAAAATCCATAAACGAAAAGACACAAAATTATCATAAAAATAATTAGTAAATAATATTTTAAACAATATAAAAATTATCTGTCGTGCATGATTCAAATGAAAAAATCAATCTGTTTCGATAATCGGTGAATTTAATCATTAACGTTTAATCACGGAGATGATACATTGCATATATTACCAAAAAAAAGAAAAATTATAGAAGGATACAAGGAAGAAGAAAAAGTAAACGAAGAAGAAGAAGAAGAAGAAGAAGAGGTAAAAGATCCGAAGAAGTTAGAATTTCCGAGTGGAAACGCATACCACATGGGCGCCATGAGGAATGTTCGCCAATTTCCGAGTCTGGCCTATCGTGGCACGTGATATCACAGGGGATTGTCCCATCCATCGTGTTCGAACAACTCTACTCTCTAGCTTGCTCAAGCTCAAGTCACACCAACACGATCGTAGTCACTTATCAAAGAGTCAGAGGCTTCCGGTTCCGTCGACTTATCTATGCTTTGCTTTCATACTCTCTCTCTCTCTCTTTTTCTCTCTTTTCTATCCATTTTCTTCTTTCTCTTTTTCTTCCTTGTCTGTCTGACTGTCCGTTTGTGTCTGTCCATCTGTGTCTGTCCATCATTCCACTTTACTTACATTTTTTCTTCGTTAATTCTACTTTCCTTATCTTTTCATTCCTTCCTTTTTATACTCTTTACATTTTTCTTTTTACTTTTTAAACATCTCTTTTCAATCTTTTTCTTCTATTTTCCTTACTGGTTAATTTTTTTTTTCTATCTAACTCTTTTTCTCATTTTCTCTTGTCTCTACTTTCCTTGATTTTCTGTTTTTTTTTTATAATTTTCTCTCTTTCTTTTATTTCGTACTCTTTTATTTTTCTATTTTTTGTTTTGTTTTCTACTTTTCTAATCTCTTTCTAATTTCTTTCCACTTCTCTGTCTCTTTTCATCTTTTTTTTTTCCCCTTGCTGGTTTCTATTTTTCTACTTTTTTCCTAATTTCTTTTTCTCTCTGTCTCTCCCTCTCTCTTTTCCTTGATTTTCTATTCTATTTTTTTAAACTTCTATTTCTATTATTCTACCTTCCTCTTCCTTTTATTATCTTCAATTCTCCATTCGGTTTCTATTATATTGTTTTTAATATCCTTTTTATTTGTTTCTTTATATTTTACTAAACTTTCTCTTGGTCTTTACGAGGTAAATATAAAGAAAGTTTTTCGAGTTGGTAACACTGTAAGAATGGATATCCTCGTCAACCCTCTCACGCTATCTTATCTCGTCACGCTTGCACCTAACTCGATGCAAATCTCTCTGAGGATCATGCGACGCCGGTACTAGGAACGTTTTACCAAGCTTGGAAAAGGCTTGACACCCTCCCCCCCATCCTCCTTCTTTCACCCTCCTTCACCCTCCTTCACCCCCTTCACCCCAACCAACCCACCACCCGCAGTGTGAGGATTTTAAATCGACGCTTCCACCTATATCGAACCTACTATTTGCTATCTCCCTACTGCATCTTCTACGACTATCAAACGTAGAATTGATGGATGAATACGGCGTTTGGATGAATGTCCTTGCAAATATCACACCATTTTTTTCTTTCTTTTTTTTCCTTTTTTTTTTATCCTCCTCCTTCATACTCGTTGATGTATCGACGAGGGTCGCTATCGATTACGATTATTCGAGAATAGGGAACATGTTTTGAAGATAATCTGAACAATGATCTGGTAGAAAATATTTTCTTTTCTTTTTTATTTTTGATCAAATTTAAATCAGAGAAAAATACAATAAATTTATATTTCACGATGAGATATGCAGAAGTGTGCGAAATGAATTAAAATTAAAAACAGAGAAGAAAGGAAAGTTCTTTTAGAAAATCTTCGAAGTATGTATGAAATAAATAAAATTTTATAGGAAGTACATAATATTTCTAATCGATATTTGGATTAAATATATATAACTCAATATCGTGTTATTAAATAATAAGTTATTCTTATACGTCATATAGTATACGCGTAGAAAAAGAAAATAAATAAAGATAAGGAATGTGTTTCGTTTGAAACATATGAATTATTTCTTCGAATGAAGAATTCGCGATATAGGAAGCTTATAAAATTTGTCGTAACGCAAGGAGCTTGAGTTCTCATGGGAGGCAATATTTCACTTCGATCAAACGAGTGTCGGGTAATATCACGTACTAGTCGTTTCAAGAAAGAAACTTTTATGGAGTAAGATTGGTCGGTGAAAAGATTGTGACCTTTTATAAACAATAACCGACATTTATTTTTCTATTAATTTTTTCTTCTTGCCGTTTCAAATCAAATAACATTTTATGAATAAAATTTCAAAAGAAAAAACTATGCATTTTAATAGAAATTAAATAACATCCCCTTGAAGAAGTTAAATGTTTTTCGGGTTTAAAATATCGGGTTAAACGATTTTGAAGGCTTGTTCGTCGAAGATAAAAATGAAAAAAAAAAAAATATCGAGTAAAAATCTCATGAATTCGATTAAATCAAACGAGAAAAGATGTATGATGGGTGGGATAATATAATCCATGGTTTGAGATAAGGTATTCTATAAGTTATATTCCTCTATCTTCTCGTCGTAAATCAGTCAGCAGGTAATCTCGAAAATTACACGCGCTTACGAAAATAGATCCTTTGAGAGAGATGGAATGCGTGAGCTTAGCGTATTTCACACCTAGCGAGGCCTCTTCACCACACACACACACACACACATGCACAAAAACAGACAAATTCTCGATGCAGTCGAACATTTCTCGACAGACTTTCGGAATTTCTCTCCAGGGAAAGATAACTTCCGGATTCGGTAGCACTTCTACGTGAAAAAGACAAAGACAAAGATAAAGAGAGAGAGAGAGAAAAAAAAGAAAAAAAAGTAACAAAGCATGAAAAAGAAAAAAGAAAAAGAAAAGTAATCTGACAACAGAAGTGCGGAAACGACGGGGCCAAGAGTCGCACGTGTCGATGCACGTGGAAGGATCCAAGAAATAAGTCGAGCATGAAAATTGTAAGCTTGTATGTATGTGTTTGTGTATATGTGTGTGTGTATGTTTGGTTACACGTACGGTTAAACGTAAACAGGAGACAGTAAAGGAGGGTGAAAAAGAGAAGGTGGTATACAGGATGTCTTAAAAGTAGTAGCTTTAACAAGGAAAAACATAACAAAATATAGATTATATTGAATAAAATTAATATCATTTATTCCATTATTTCAAGGTATTAATCAATAATGAAAGAAAATATGATCCAATGATGCTTGGAATATTTGTTAAAATTAATTTCGTATTTTTCGATTAACAGTACGGTGACTTTTGGAATATCTTGTATTATACTGAAGAAAAAAAAGGAATTGGATATCGAATAGAAATGTTTAAAAGGAAGAGGGAGAAGGATTGGTAAATTTAGATACTAAAAAGAGAAATAATGGAAATAAAGGAAAGGGTTTTAAAGAGAGAAAGAAAAAAATACATCAAACATGCCGTTTTCAGCCTTCGTTAGTCGCAACTTTCTTCTTTATCTGACTTTCGGGATGCGTTACTTCCCCTTCTCCTTCATCTTCTTCTTCTTTTTGCCTTTGGCAATCTCCCAGAAGAAAGAGAAGTCTTGGATAAAAAAGAAAACTATAGTCGTAGCAGACACGCGTACGTGAGTTTCTACATGCGTGCTAGGAACAAATCGCTCGAAGGCGTGATACGCGAGACTCTAGCAAATTCACTTTTAACGAAATTTATGTTTCTGCCCAGCGGTGCGAAACTACTCTCACTCGGGGCTAGGCATTGCTCTTTTACGGTTTTGATGACACTGAATTATGAGAAACTTCTGCTGACCCTATCAAGTTTCATCACTTGACTTTGTTCCCAGGTTTCTCGAATTTTATCCAATTGATTTCATTGCGCTAAAACTTTGTTAATCAAATATTAATGTTGGTCGATATCATTTTTGCGAAATATCTTCTTTTTTTTATCATTATAGTACTTTTTTTTACAGAGTGAAATGTCACGAATAGATCTTATTTTGAAGATATCAAATTATGAGGTATTAATGATGCATTCATGAGGCTTCATTGCTTCGTTTCGAAGAGTTTCCAGAACTTTATCGGATTTATTTCTATGTCAAAATAAGCATATTAAAGCAATTAGTAGATTATTTCAATATTCCATATCGACTGATTTTCTTCGGTATAATATTTTTACACCGCAACCTCTATTGTTATGATTTCTTATCAATATAAACTTCATATTACATTTGAAGAATTAAAATTAATCTAAAAACGATCTTACACACACATTTAAATAAGAAAGAAATTAAAAATTTTTTTTTCAACAAATAATAATTGTTTAATTTTGTTTATAATAGATATGCGTATGTGAGTTTTATAGTTAAAATATATCGTTTGGTTATAAAATGACTATCTGCTTTGGTGATAAATAGCGCGGACGTTAATTGACGGTAATCCTGGCTTACGATCGAATCGGGCTATCCACCGTGTCAATTATCGGCCCACGCTCGATGTCGAAGCACTCGAGAAAGGTCTAGAAACGAATTGACGTAAGATCTTTTTCCACGATCCCTTCTTCGTCCTCGTATTCCCTCGTTCCGTACCTCGTACTTGATTCGAGATCTCTTGGAAGATCTTACCAGTTGGGAAGTTCCTGAACGTTCACGGGTATCTCGTTGTTAGTTATAAGAGATAATCGATTGGAAGAAACGAAGATTGTGAAGTACAACTAGACCTTTAGTCGAGTTAAAAATTAAAGAAAGAGAGAGAGAGAGAGAGACTGTCACGTGTGTATGTTTGTGTATGTGTACAGTGATTCCCAAAACTTTTACTGACACTACATTATCAAAACTTTGTGGTATTTCATATTTCGATTATTTATAAACTAATCAATCTGATTAATTCTTTTATTAATCTTGATAAAAAGTATATAATTTATTTTACTAATTTACATATATTACATATCACACTTTTGGAACATTGTTTATTCAACACTTATCTAATGTAGTTACATATTTCAAACATAATTTTGATACTATCTGGCGTAACCATTTTATTGTAGAAGATATCTTAATAAAATGATTTACAAAATACATTTACTTGAGTTGTTCTTGTTTTATAAATAATACAAAGTGAATTATTTGATCATAATATTATTATTAAATAAAAATTGTTAGATTATATTGATTCTATTGAATTTTGCTATACCGTACAATAATTATATTTATTCTTTTAAATCATTCATATTTTGGATTTAATAAACGAATGATATAAATCGTACATATTTACCAAGGATATTAATAAATAAGCTATAACCAAAAAACAATAACCAGGGTTACTTATAAACGACCGAAATATGAAATAAGAAATATAGTTATAGCGTTGTAGAATATTTTTGAGAGTAACTGTATGTGTGTGTGTGTATGTGTGTGTTAAAAGATGTCTTAAATCGATGCACCCGGCGGCACCTGCGAAGAAGAGATTTAAGATGAGAGTAGCGGCGGCAATATAATTTGAAGACTCCTGCGCGTGTCGGCAAATTACTTTCGATCTTGAAAGGGAAAGAAATTCTAACGTATGATATACGACGAGAATAAAAATAACTAAAAAAAAAATATTAAAAAAAAAAAAATAGAAAGCAATAGATTAGAAATAAAAAGCAAGAAGTAGTATAACTATGTAAGAACGTTAAGAGAAGGAGCATAATGACGTAGCTTAACCTCTTTAGTATTCATACTACCTGAATAATGTGGCATGAAATTATTGGTCTTGATCCCCATGCATGCGTTAAATTCACGCCGATCTCGTCAGTAGGTCTACTTTATTGAAACCAAAGGCTCGTTCATTTATGAAAGGTATATATGTATGAATGTATACATGCTTGTATGTATATGTACATATATGTATGTGTGTGAGATAGAAAGAGAGAAAGGATCGAAAGGATCAAGCATGTCGATCTATCGATCAATTTTAGTCCATTAATGTTGGGGTCTCGTTCAGAAAGGTTCTCGTTAACGCGTCTCGTTTCAAGATCATTCGATCGATTACTTCAAAACCTTTCTCATCTCGTATTTTCATCTATTCTTGTATATGTATATATGTGTGTATGCATATACATTTACTTTTCTTTTTATTATTTCTTTCTAAATGAGTATATAAACGATATCATCGCGTTTAGTATTTCTTTCGACAAACGAGGAACACGTTAACGTTTTTATAATATAGTAATCGATTACACGATCAATTCTATTTTATTTTATCTACGTCAAAACTAATGTCGTCTAATTTTTACAAATATTTTATTCATTATCTTTTTATTTTCACGTCGTTACTTAAAGTAAATATAATTCAACTGATAAGTATTGAAAACTGTATACCAAGGGTTGAGTAAATTTTATTCATTTGTCTTTTTTTACGTTCTTTCTGCTCGTTTTCTTTTACTCTTTTAATTAAAAATTTGAAGAATATGGGCCAATAAACTATACAACTTTTTTTTCTTCTATCATCGAGCAGTTGTTCTTCTTTAAATTTCGTAATTGTACCATACTTTCTCTCTCTTTCTCTCTCTCTCTCTCTTTCATTCTATTTTTTTCTCAAACCTTCGCAATTTCTCCATCCTTCTTTTCAAAGAGAAAGAGAAAGAGAAAGAGAGAGAAAGAGCTTGATGGCTATCAGATTTTACGGTGAAACAAATGCGCCACCCCGATAATGGTAGAACTGTCCTTCTGCCAGCGCAATTTATTTTACAGTTTTGTTTTTTCTACCTTCGATTTCCAACGTCTACTCTCTCTCTCTTTCTCTCTCGCACACATATAAACAACACACACGCACACGCACATACACACCATCGTCACAAACCCCTTTTTTATCTACCCTTTTCTCTCTCTCTCTCTCTCTTTCTCTCTCTTTCTCTCTCTTTCCTCTCGGACCTTCGCAAATATCTACACGATGCCACAGAGAATTCTGCTTTCCATCGAATCTAGCCAAAGCATTTCACAATGCCGAGAGAGGCTAGCTGCAACAACCATTTTCTCGATCATTCCATAATACCAACTTCGATTTTCCAATGATTTTCCAATTTTCTATTCTTCTATTTTCTCTCTTTCCCATACACACACTCACACATACACACATACATACATATAGACGTGTACACAATGTCGATTCTTGAACATTATTACTTATTACGATTGCATGCTTGTATTTTCATCGTTTTTCTTTTCATCCTTTCGTCAGTAAATATAAATAAACTTTTATTCGATTCATCGAATATCAAATGAAACAATAGTAAAGAATTGAAAAAAATAAAAAGTAAAAGGTAATACAAATCATGTTACTAGAACAAAATTTGAAGAAAATAAAAATTTTCAATGCAACAATAGTTTGATTTTTATTGATCATATTTATGAAATTTTAAATATAAAAAACAATTACAATATTTTAATAAATTAAATTTTGTTAAGAATCGTAGGAAGAATATTTTGATCGTCGTTTGATCAAAAAGTTTGTTTTACGATTTTATTCATGAAAAACGTATCGTAGATATTTTTATTATCTTTTATTATCATAAATAGTCGTATTATGGGTTGTTGGAATTAAAAGAAGATCATAAATATCGAATATTATTGGAAATTAATATAAAATATTGGTAAATAATAATAATAATAATAAAATCATTACTTTCTCATAAAATGCAAACATTTTATTTACAAAGCATTTTTCTCATATAATCATATTCATTAAAATCGTAGTATATGAATTATAAATGATTATTAATAATGTTAAATAATAATTATTTAAACGAAGATCATAAATGTTAAATATTAAACAATAATAACTTAATTAGTTTTGAAAATATACAAATATGTAAGATTTTGTGAAAAGCTTAAAACCGGTGTTGAATTTGCTTCCGAACTCCAATTATGGGCGTGCAGTCAAACAGCATTTAGCATGGCACGCCATTTATCGAATTCCATTATGAGAGAGTTTGAATACGGACCGTGCTTGGTCGGTCGAGCGTAACGACGTTCACGTAACGTCCAAGAAATGTTATCAATGTTTAAACGGTAATGCCTATGCATCTAAATCTGCTAATGCGGCCATATGCATTGTTTCAACGTCCTTCTGGTTCTTTTAAATAAGAGTAAATCACATTTCTGATTTACATTAATAGTTTATTGATCTATCAAGTACGATAAAAGATTATCGTTGTTTCTAAATATTTTATAAAAACAATCTTGAATTTGCAGAAATATTTTATCGTTAGGATTTTAATTATTGTTTTTATAGAAACAAAATTTTTCATATTATTATATTTGATATTTAATTTTAGAAACAAATTATTTAAGTATTGATAGAACTTAATTTTATGAACTTAATTTTATTATGTAATAAATAAATATATCTTTGTTGAGAACAAAATTAAATTCCTAAGATTCGATTTTAGATATGATGTATTATTTATTGAAAACAACTAGAATATTTAATCAGGTTAATCGTTGTATTTAATTGATGAGAAAACAAGGTTTGAGAGTATTGTAAAAAATACCGGATGATTTGAGGATGAAGATGTTATCTGATGAATCTGATCATTCGAGCAATATCGTAAAGTGAATCGACTTATGTAATATTCTATATAGCAAGAATACTATTGAAATTCTACCTTGCAATATCAGCTATCTTCCGGATATCTATTTATCTATCTATCTATCTATCTTTCTTTATTTCTTTTTATTCTTTCTTTCATTCCTTCTTTGCTTGAAGCTCTCGTGACCGTTGTCGTTAGAAAGATCGGATGAAAGATTCATCAGATGATCGAAAGCCAATCCGAGCATCCAAGGATTTATTTCATGGAAATATTCTGATGGAACAGTACATAAATACTTTCTTCCTTGTATTATAGAAACGTCGACGAAATTGTTTCAATATTTCGTATCAAGAAATATTATGCATACAGGGTGTCACAAAAATTACTTTATCGACAATAAAATAAAACTACGAATCAATATTATAAAGTGAAAATAATTTTACGTGTTTTATCCGTTGTATCAAAGCCAAAATATTATTTAAGAACGGATAAATTCAAGTGTGTGTGTGTAATTATGTGCAAATCATTTATCATAATGAGTATCACCAGTGATTCCTATGGAATTAATTTTTAGCTAATTATAAATTATGCATCTTAACCAACAATATTTATTTAAAAACATGTACCCACTTCTCGAATACTTGGCAGCACATATTTTTGCATTTTTCAATTCAGTAAAAACTAAACTCTACATTTTACTCCTAACTTCGTTCATGACAAATTACTCTTCGGATCAGTTGTACTACAGTTGTTGGAACAATCTCAACACTTTCACGCTTTTTCAAAAATAATAATAAAAAAACAAAAAAAACCCCGAATTGTATAGATGAAATAGATGAATTTAAATGTAAAGTAATATTTGTATCATACGATAGAAGGATTTACTCTGTACGGATTTTTTTTTTTATCGATTCGAAGATGAACAAGTGCTCATGTAAATTGTACCGGAAGAAGGATTCGATAAATCATCGAAGTTATTTGTTTCCCCGAGCTGTTAGTGCGATTATACGCACAATACCCCTTTTCATCCGTTGTCGACACACCATTTCGAGATAGCAAGCCCTATTCTCCCTCTACCGAGACTATCTCTTATTCTCGTTCTCTCTTTCTCTCTCTCTCTCTCTCTCTCACACACACACACTCACTTATACACACATATAGGAATATATATATATTCGTCTCGTCGACCCTTTTATTACATAGGCACCGAACCGACAGAGTCCCGAGGGACAGATGGACGATCTGCATCAGCCAGTGGCCAGTCAGCGTTTCCGAAAACGTGCTCCATTTTCCACTTGGATATCGCCTAATAATTTCGGGGATTTTCACCCTAATCCTTTAATGTCCTTACTCACGGATAATTCCAGGCGAATCGAATATCCCGATGGAACGAACGATCGACGGTGTATCACGCATCGCCGCTGAATCCTATCGTACTTTACTCCAACTGAGAGAGAAAGAGAGCAAGAAAGGGGGAGAGAGGGAGAGAGAGAGATACCGATTATGTGAAATCTCATTTTCGAATTTCCTAAACATGCTTTCACTTCTATCGAAAAGTAGTATTCCGAAATTTTGATTCTCACATTTGTAAGATGAATTCCAAACCCAAATTGATAATTTATCATTTAAAACAAGTAAATAATACAAATAAATTAAATAAAACAATAATTAAATAATATGTAGAGTTTAGTATTATCTTGGTTCGTTGAATAATTTTTTCATATTTTTTTCTGATACTATGTCTGATTTTTTGCCATGAAAAAATAAATCGTTTATTCGAAATTAAACAATATTTGGCAATATATTAATATAAATAAAATAAATGTCATTGTCAAGTTCTAGTGGTTGAAAAATACGACGATAAAATAGGGGAAAGAAAATTTTGCAACGATTTAATATTAGGTTAGCCAATAAGTCCATCTGGTTTTTATCGTACGGACGTAAAAATATCGTACAACCTAATTTAATTTATGCTTTTAAAATATAAAGTATATATAATAAAAAAAAAAGTACAAGCAGCAAAACCAGCTTGTACGAATAATTGATAATTAAAAAAATATAAAATATATATGAAGTAGATAAAAATATTTCTTAATGGTAATAATAAAAAATCGACCGAATGAAAAGAAATGATAGGAGTAGTAGAGAGGGAGGTTGGTTGTTGATGGATGAGAAAAAATTTAAAAAAGAAATATATATATGAAAAAGAGATACAAGTGAAGTCAGGTGGTTGGGTATGCATTAATAATGATTTTTCAATTAATAAACATAAGAGGAGAGGATAGGTTGTCAGAGTATGAGGCACTTTTTCAGCGTGTAATCGACGTGATGCAGTGCATAGGACCGCCGACGATGCGGTTGTGGAACCTGGTAGAATTTATGACCTCGTAATCATCTGCTGATCCACGAGCCGGCCTGTCCTCCTCCTCGACCGCCCATATTTTCTGTCTCGAGTATCCCATGTTCATTGTTCGTTCTCCATCGTATACACATTCTCTTTTTCTTTCTATCTCTCTTGTTCTATTTTGCTCTTTCATGCTCGAAAGCAAACAGGGAAAAAGAGGAGAGAGAGAGAGAGAGAGAGAGAGAGAGTTGAAAGCTGTTGAAAATAGAAAGAGAATGAGACAGACAGAAAGAGAGGAAGGGAGAAAGAGAGAAAGAGAAGTAGAGAATTCTGCCACCCGCGTTTAATTCGTTTCACACCTTCTGGGCCAGTGAATCGAGAGACGAACGGCTCGACCGCTGAAATTTGATCGTCACCGACTGCAGCACACCGGCTGCGTCGAGTTCGCCAGCACCAGCACCAACACCATCACCGACAGCACCAGCAAGTCGAATTTTCTGGATACCGTTTATTCCCAGAGTTTCCCTTCTATTACTTTATATCTTCGCACACTTTAATTAGACCCTTTTCTTCTATTAACGACACTGATGGATCCCAAACAAGAGATTTATATTCTAAAGGAATCGTGTTACTTATTGTTTACTGTCTTTTAACATGACACATATCAGTTTACAAATTTGACATACATTTGGATACTTCCTCCTTTTTTTATTTAGATATTTGAGTTAAAAAATAATATATTTAATAATTAATTTCAAGTTTTAGTTTTTTGAGATTATGGTATAAGGTGTAGGAAATATCCAAAATGGAAAATTGAAATTATAGAAAAAAGATTCCTCATTAATTTACTATAGCTTCAATCCGAAAGAAAAAAAAAGATGAAAAATTGACTTCCTTTTAATTCCATACTTGGCAAGTTGAAAAATTGTTTATGTTTTTTACTTCTATTTGAAGTAACGAATAAAAAAATAGTTCAGTTAATAGGCGAACAATTAACTGAAGAAAATCTCAGTTTCGTAATTCTCTAATATTTTATGCATTTCTCTCTCTCTCTCTCTCTATCTCTCTTTCTCTTTCTTACTAAAAACGGAAAATTAGTAATTTCTCCGAGCGTTAACAGTGCGGTGACCCTAACTGAAGATAGACACCGTACGTGACCTTCAAGAGAAGCATGCGATCTTACGGTCGACATAACCGCTTGACGCACAACTGCAACGATCTTCCGGTTGGAAGATTCGCTTAATAAACACCACAAAGGATGTCAGAAACCAGTCGGCTCTGTTTAGCGATTGTGTCCTCAACGAAGAAAACTACCACATTGTCTGCTTGGGTAACACAAAATTTCTATATTTTTATTTCTATTCAATGAAATATTTTTCGATTATGTTGCTGAAGAACAATTTCCCGTAATCAAAATAATATTTCTCTTCTTATCTTTTATTCTTAAAAATATTGAAATATTAATCAATGTCTCGTGATGTTAGCATCAATAAAAAGCACCAGGCTAAATAACTAAATTAAATTTAAAAAAGTACAATATTTTCAAAATAACAATTCAATTTTTTAAATTAATATTAAAATAAAAAGAAGAAATATATATATATATAAATAAAATGAAAAATAAATTAACGAAGAGTTATGAAAACTTAAACGAGACACATTGAATAATTTTCATGATTATTTAAATTTCTGATAAATGGAAAGAAATTTGTTTTCACTTATCATTTTGAATTTGAAATGTCTTCCCTTTAGGAAGGTAGAAACAAAACGTAAGTCTGACTACGGCATGTATGTAAATGTTCATCTTTCTCTTTCTATTCCTCTTTCATTCTGTCTTTTTCTTTTGCATCCGATCCCCAACGCAGCCCTCACCATCCATTCGCGCCCTTTCCACAAGCACAATCGTGGTTTCTACCAAACTCCAAAGCCGTTTCACGATACGGGGATGAGGTATACCTACTTTCTCTTTCTCTCTTTCATCCCCTTTTTTCCCCTTCCCCTCTTTCTTTCGACTCCCCAGAGGCATGCTTTTCTTCCATTGTATGCGCACCTCACTCTCTCTCTCTCTCTTTCTTTCTTTCTTTCTTTCGTTCATTCGTTCTTCTCCCTCTCCTTTGGTCTTTTTTTTTCTCGCAAAGTCGAGTTACCGACAAAAGGAAGCACGTTCACGCGTGTAACCTGACTGATAAAGTCAAAGATGCAAAACTCTTTGGGAAAATTCCTAAAAACGTCCTCCACTTGTTCGATTATTATTCGAAATACGATTATTTAATATTAAAATAATGATAGGGGTGGGTTATTATTCAATGATTATCTTCAGTTGTTTTATTAAAATTATACAATATATTGTATTAATTATGATAAATGGTTTGATACGATGAATGTTAAAATATTCGAGAATATTTCCAAAAAAAAATCAAAATACAAAGTACCGAAATGACCATTGAATTAATTTTTCGTTTAATACTCGTCCAATCTCTAGCATGGTAAAGTAAATTAATTTAATTAATAGGTGTGGTGTATGTGAATCGATTAAAAGTTAATTAATGTAAAAAAATGTTTGAATTCATTTACATATGATAGATGCTATGATAAAAATATGGAAATTTTCAGAAAGACTTCACAAAATCTGAATACGAAGTAGTAAAATGATTATTCAATTAATTTTTTGTTTAATACTCGTCTTAGACAGTTTGTAAGACTCCTAGTAAATAAATATTTTCTTAAATAATTAAATTCGATTAATCGATTAGAAATTAATTAATATCAACCAAATATTCATCAATCTACTTATGATGGATGCTGTGGAAAATATATTGAAGTATAACAAAAATAAAAATACAATACGCTAAAAGAATTATTGACAAGATCCTTGTTAAAAAATAAAGAAAAATATTTTTTTGTATTTCTTAAATTATTATTAAACGTAAAAGAAACTTGGGTTAATCCACGTCGTATAAAAATAAAAATACGAGACGATTGAAAAATATTTCAACAAATCAAGAGGGACACGGTATTTTTCAAGAATCGTATAAATCTTTGCTGAGTAGGGGGTACTCGTTTATTTGCGTCAAGTAACAGTAAGAGAATAAACGGGAGTGACAAAGATACAGTCCGAGTTAATGTTAAAAGAAAAAAAAAGAAAGAAAAAGAGAACAAGAGAGAGAGAGAGAGAGAGAGAGAGAAAATAAGTTAGAGACAGGAAGAATCATAGATGAAAGGGGTTGAATTCGAGAAGTGGAAAGGTGGGATGAGTCGAGAGGTTTTAGAGAGCTCGGTTATAGCACAAATATACTTTACGAATACAAACATTTATAGAAAAGTATACTAACACATATGTACCACCTACCCATCACATTTTTCTCTCACCACCTATCCTTTTCCATCCTTTTTCTTTAACTTTTTATCATGTATACATGTATATTCAGAAAAATACATACGCATCATGTGCGTGTACGCTTACATATATATTTGTACGTAATGTGTGCGGGTACGTAAAGCTGGTCGAAAGTTTGCGTTGACTTTATGGGATCTTTTTATCCCTGAATAATTCTACGTTGGAGTACCGGCCAAGTAGATGCGTTTCTTCTTTATTTCCAGAATGTACGGAATCCTCGAACCCTTATTCCAGTTACTACAGTTCCTTCATTCCTTCTCTCTCTCTCTCTTTCTTTCTTTTTCTCTTCCTTTTTTCATTTCTACTTTCCTCTTCATTATCTCTCCCGTTCAAGGTAAAAGTCTAGAAATATACGCGCGATGTTTTCTTCGGATCAAACTCTGACTACGAGGGGTTGGTACCAAGAGTGGTCGAGAGTTAAACTTCAACGTTGCCAGACGTTTTGGGTGATTACGAAAAGGCAATGCACTAGAAAGTTTAAGAGAAAGTGAGAGAGGGAGAAAGATGCGTGCTTTACGCTACGTTGGGCGATAATAAAGATGAAAAAGAAGAAAAAAAATGAAACGAAATCTAAAGAACCGGGAACAAAATCGTCCTAGGACTTGTCTGAGAACTTTTTTTCCTCCTCCCTCTTCATGCTCCTCTTTCTTCTTCTTCTTCTTCTTTTGCTAGATCATAGTTGTCGTATTAAAGAAAAAAAAAAAATGATAATAATAAAAAAAAAGAACAGGAGTTGAACTTCGGCATACTCTTCGAATGTAGAAAAACGTCATCCACGTGGAAAGTTATGAGAATCAAGAATGACTCTTCCATCTTCCTAAAGCTTTCCTCTTGCTTTTCCCTCCCTTTTATTTTTTTTTTATTATTATTATTCTCTCTCAAAGAATAATCGAGCTGAGAATCAACGAGATAGATGAGAAAGAGAGAGAAGTATCGATCGAAATGCTAAAGTTTGTGCGAGTTGTCTGGTGAATGTTGGTGAGTCAGCCTTTTTCATTGACCGGTCAACCGAAGAAATGGCCCTTTTATTTCACCAACTTTATCAGTCTCAACGAACTATCTTAATTTCTCGTCTTCCAATTAAGCTTTCTCTTTCTTAAAGTCGAAAGATGTGGAATAAGAGAGAGAGAGAGAGAGACAGAGAGAGATGAAAATCGTTAATGCAATAGCTCGTCGAATTATATGAACCGTTGCTGATCTTTATGTGCGAGGGAAGTTAGTATATTGAGAGAAGAGGGGGTGGGTTGAGGGGTGGTAGGGGGCTTTCTTTAATTCGTTCCCCTAAGGTATGTGTCTTTATTAGTTGCACGGGTCGCTTAATTCGGTTTAACGTTGCTGTGAATTATATCCCATCAATGACTCCAAATAAAGATCTTTCTTCCATGGAAGAAATAATGTTGCAAGAGATTGTACGAAATTGTTAAATAAAATTATTCGATTATTTATTAAAATTATTCGAACACAAAATCATTTTTATTTTATCTTAGATTAGTTATTAACGATCTGTAAAAAAAATGACATAGTCATTTTGGTGTATTTTATTTCCTATAGAAAAACCCTCACTGGGGTTATTAGCTAAGAATTCGAGTTCAAATTGACCAGTATTTTGTTTAATATATGCGAATAATTATCTCCATATATAAATCGTCACGAACATTCAAAGGAAAACATAATCATTAAGCAAAAGAAATTACCAGAAGAAGAATAAAGAATTTCTTTTAGAATACGGTTATAACAAAGAGAATGAAAAGAGTTTCTTTTTTTTTTTCGTTGATAATTAGGTTTCCCTTATTCCACGTTTAATGTAAATTGAAACAAGTCGGTACATGTAACTACATCGAACTCGACTTTTCGATGAGTTTGCGTGTCGTTGAAATTAACAACACGAGTACCTTCTCGTGCACTTGCTTCTGCCAACCAGTCAACCAACCAGCTAGCAAACCAGCAAGCAAACCAGTGAGTTAGTAAGTAGGTACTCTCATTTTCTCATATACGTATAGTCTACACTTACACACGTATACACTTATACAGACAAAGACAAAGACAGGATGCAAAAGGCATCATACGCTCGGTTTCACAAAGACGGAATCGTGCAGAGAACAGAGTGACAGGTTCGTATGTAGCCAACTTGTGGTCTTTGGCTTGATACGTCCTCCTAGTAGTTTATACACATTCGTATCGTACACTTACAATTACATTTAAATAGAAATATGTGTGTGTGTATGTGTTGGAAGGAGGGGATGGGGGTGTGTATACAGAGTGGGAAGGAACGCGTAGAATGCGCCTATCGTGTGCTTATTTACCCTTTAACGTTGGTACTTCAGTGTATCAGGAAGGACAACAAAACTCAAGAAACCACAGCGCTGGATTGGTTGGCTTTGATAATTTAATTTATATACACTCTTGCATCTCTTACCTCTTCCTTCTTGCAAAACTGTCGACGTGCCGAGCTAATTATATAAATTATTACTCTGAGTTTCGTTGTCGATAAAGTCTTAAAGGTTGGTATACCAACTTACCAAAAGAATACCAAGGATTCTTTATTCTCATTCCTTTTCTTCTTACCAGTCGTGATCGTCGATAGGTCGAGGAAAGGGATAAAAACGAAAACGAAGAAAAAGGGAAATAATAATAATAATAAAAAATGTGAAAAAAGAAAAGAAAAAAAAAATAACAAGTTGCTTTCGTGCCTCGAAGGTCGCTGTTATTTCGAAATAATCGCGTGAGACTTCGTTATTGCATTATTCCTTCTCCCTTCATTCTCTTTCTTTATTTTTTAGAGATACGGCCGATAACGATCGGGTGAAATTTACGAGAGCCTTTTTTTTACTCTCTCTCTCTCTCTCTCTTTCTCTAGATATCCCTTTCATTGTTTTTAACTCTTTTGATGATATTGTTTAATTAATTAACTGTACGCGAGAGAAGTGAACCGAAAAGAAACTGGATATCCTTTCGTATTGCAATGGAAGTCACTCAAATTCACAGACTCGATCGAATGAAATCCCTTCGACATGATCGCTATGTTTTCTCTCTTTCTCTCTCTCTCTCTCTGTTTTTCTCGTTCAATGTCGGCTCTATTAAAAGCAGAGACCGAAACCCTCGACGCACCCACGGTTTATTGCTGCGCGCTCTAATTTACTCGTTAGTGCACTGATTGAATACAATCGGCTTAGCATAATAGCCGGATACCATGGATGCACACAATAATGCACGCAATATCTACGAGGCACGAGTTCTTTCAGACTTCACTCGCAAAGAAACCAATTTGATTATCTAGTATACTACAACCAATTTCTTTTTTTCTAACTGACTGTGTGTAATGGTTCTTTTAACGACGATTTAACAATCTATTTTATTTTTCTTTTTCTTCTTCTGATCATTACTATATCCAATTGTATTTTATTGTTTTACGTTTACGAGATGGTTATATCTAATTACGTCATTTTATTCTTAACACGACGTTCGATAATTTAGATTATGATCTGAACTTGAATAAATTAATAATAAATTCAGTTCCTCTTGAATATTTTGTTAAATTTCTGTGAAAAATAATTTTGCATTATGGTGAGAGTTTTGAATGATTAACACGATTAATGCCATGGGAGTCACCGGTGCTTAGTTTGGTCGTACAGCCGCGAGGATCATTGGTGACCCGCTAGTAAAATAAATACGTCGCACATGGTAATGTGCATATATATCTGTTGTAAATAATATCTCAACGTAATATGTGTAACGCATAATAATTACAAATTTGTATTGGTAAAATTAGCGTGGAATTCAACGTGTTAAAATAACGAGTATTTTTTTTTTCTTTTAATATATCTCATTATTTTATTTATATGTAATATTATATATTATTATTTTTTATACTAAATTAAATAATTGTCGGTACAAATATCTCACTTGACACGCTCGTCAATTACTAACCGATTTTAATTATTTGAAGAATGATTTATGAGTAAAATAAACCAAAAATAAATGTTTAACGTGTGAAAGGAAAACTCTGGGACGTAATGTCGAGTACAATAATAGTATTCCGTAAAGCAGACAAGTTTGTCGTAATATACGAAGAATGGTCTGTGTTCGGTTGGCAAGAAGCGGCAATATATTCGCTTCTATCTAGTTTTCCATCGCCTCGATCGGTCACGATAGATCGTCGTCAAAGTGATACGGCCCACGCCTCATGGGTCACGACATCTCGCGTTTCTCTTACGACCGGTACGAATACTCACCACGTACGAGTATATGTATACTTGACTTTCTACCTTACTAGTTTTCTTACAATTCTACGAATCTCTTTCTTATTTAATATTATTAGATTAACTGCAGATCAATCAAAATTAAGGATATTGAGTTTCTTGACAAATTTTTATTGACCAGAAACAATAATAATTAAAAGGAGTAAAATTAATTAGACTATAATTTAGTTTTATATTTTTTGAAATTAATACAATTAATGTTAAGCCCTAATTTTGGATGCTGATATTTATAGAAATGAGTTTAATTATTCTTTTATTTAATAAATTTTTGGATGTAATTTCGATAAACATGGTATAATTTTTTTGTATTAATCGTTTGTTATTTGTAAATAAATTATCTGTTTTTTTTAATTTTCTTTCGATAAATTGTTTGGAGATAATTTTAAAGAATGGAAATAATAGTTAAACGAAAATCATTATGTTAAAAATCGTCGAACATTTGAATATCGATGAAAAACGTGTCTACGAGAGTTTGTAAAAAAAAAAAGGGGGATTGGATACTTGGGGATATGGTGGTTGAACGAACAGTACATACACCGAGGAGTGCGTGATGTCACTGATGACTTATGGTCATCATAAATCAAACCATTGAATTTCACAGTGTCGATATTTCGTCGTGCCCCTCGCAACATTCTATTCTCCACCCTACCACTCCCTAGGGAAGCGTTGTTACCAAGGGATGTGGTAAAGGTAGCCATCATATTTTTTTTTCTTTTTATAAATCTTCGTGCTTGCTAAAAATAGCGTAGAAAAAAAAATGAAACAAATCAGGATATCTGTTTCTTGTCTTCATAAAATTGGAAAATATATTAACCATTTATTTGGTCAATCTATGAATACCATGAAATCAAAAGAAAATCGTTATTTTATTTATTATGTAATAGTATTCTAATTGTATTAGCTTTATCTGTAAAGGAAATTGATTTAAAATATTAACAATGAAGCATCAATCAAGTACTTTAGTATTAACATTTTAAAATAACTATTAAATTATGTGATTTTGATTAGTTAAACTCTCTATTCACCTTTCTTCTCTCTGTCGTTATTCTTATAACCTTCTGATTAAACGTATTCAAATATTTTCCCCTTTCACTTATTATACATTCTTCTATCTCTCTTTTTATTTTCTCATTTACATTAAATACATTGATTTACATCTTCTTTTTGAAGGATGCTTTAATTAAATATTATTTCAATAATATTAATCACGTTATATGTATTTCGTTTTATACTTTCAGTAAGAACATTATTCGCGCGATCGATGTTTTTCGTATTATTAAAGTATTAAGTATATTTCTCGCTGGAGAGTAAATTTTCGGAATGATCTCGTCGGGGGAAATGGAATTTTAATATTTCAAATATGTATGTTTGTATGTGTATCTGGACGTTAAATACATGAAATTTTATTAATGAAATAATCATATGTTTCATCAAATGTTCTTATAAAGAATTTTAATATTTTAAATATGTACTTGTATATGTGTTACTGTTAAAAGAGAAAATTGGTTAATTTCTAAAATAATCAACTCAACTATGAAATAACTATACTGATCTGTGAAGGTATGAAATAAGATAGAATTACATATTTTAACTAGATGATACAAGAATTTACGAGAAACGAGTTGTTGTTAGTATGAAATTAAAATTTGATCCGTAGATTAGATTAGATAAAATAACACGATTAACAGAACATTGGTTTTCAAAGTACACGAAAAGATAAGAACGAATATCTATGTGCATTGTTTTAGAGAAAAATAGCAGACCCGAATTCGTAGGGACTATTTTTGTGGTTAACCCTCGTATACACTCTTAGCTCGTCATATCGATGAAAATTGTGTTCCTAAAGAACGTAAAACATCGATTAAAGACTGAATTAGTATTTCTGAAAACTTAGTGGAAACTAAACAGGGTGAGAATTTAGTCAAATACAACGATAGAGAAAGATAGATAGAGAGAAAACGAGTAACACAGGTATTATCGTGATCGAACTATCCATTGAATAGGCGCTTCGTTATGTAATCCGTTCGTACTCGAATAACGTTATTACACTTCGTTACCTACCACGTTGCCGAGCCACTTTTTCAACGCTCACAACGATAGATTCGCTAACGGTGTCAATTGATGATACTCCAAACGAAATTGGCGATCACGAGGACATAACCATTCGAAAGAACCACTCATACTCCGCGTAACAACATAAAATACATTCAAACCAAATCGCAGGATATATACCTTTTGAACGGGAAATATTTTACGGCCCGATATAAAACGTACTCTCTGATCACTTTTCAAATGTCGTATTAGAAATATATCTAATTGTTCGTTAATGTAATATTAAAATGCGAGATTTTATTTGTAAGCGTTTTTAAAAAAAAACGAAATGTTTGGTATGACGAATAAAATATATGTTTTACAAGAAAAAAGGACAAGAGTGACATTCATTCGTTGGAAAAGTAGCAAAAAAATCAACTGTTATTTTCGACGTTACGTCAAAGTGACTGAAACAAAATAAAAACTCGTATTTGATTTCTAGTAAAAATACAGAGAGATTGTTAAAGAAGAAATTTGTAACAACTTTGGTTTGAAGGAAATTAACATTCGTTAAAAAGTGATTAAAACAATATTCGAACGGTAATTAAATTAAAATTAGACCTTTTTTTTTTGGATTCTCCAATATCTTTTCACTACGACTTTGCAAAAGTAAAAATAAAGTTTCAGGTTGAAGAGAATTTTATCGAAAGCTCGAATGAACGATTTGTGTAAAAACAAATCGTTAGTTAACTATTTTATAAACGTTAAAGCCAAAATAGTACAACCAATCGAAAGATCTTAAAATGTATGATTTTTAAAAGAATGAAAAAAAAAGGTTAGAAGGTGAAGAAAATTTGTGGAAACTAGCAAAGTGTGTATGGGTGGAGGGAGATAATCCGTAAAGGAAAGAAAAAGGAAAAAAAAACTCGAAGTATTTTCGAAGCAATATCGTTTGGGAAGACGTCCTAGTCGAATTTAGAGTGAGTTCTTGCAGCTTCAGTTCTATCCTAGGATGTTTCGAGGCTCCTGAGTCCCGAAATGAGACGGATTTCTCGATGTTGAAGGAAGCCAGCTACTCAAGAAGAGTTCTGGGCTATCGGGTTTGCGGTGTAACCGGACCCGGAAGCTCGTCGAACAGCCGTTTCTCTTTCCTTCTCTCATTCTCTCCCTCTCTCTCTCTCTCTCTCTTACACATACTTGCATACATGTACACATTCTCACACTCTTACAATCTCTTAGTTCTGGCTCCTCTTATTTCGGAAGATTTCCCTGGATGCTCATTGCCTTCTCCCTCAACGCCAACTCGTTCCTAACTTCTGAGATCCCGGCTTATCTCTTTTCTCTCTTCGAAAACTATCCCTGCTTAGACTCTTCCTTTTCTTTCTTCATCATTTCTATGCTCCCAATACTTGTATGTGTTACCGTTGTTCATAAGAAATAACAAACACTGACTTTCTTTTCTGTAGTTTGGATCAACGTTTTACAACTTCTTTAACACTCGATCGTTGAGAATTTTTTTTTTTATATATAACAAAATTAATACAATTTGTATAACTAACTAATTTAACAATTTGTAAAGTGTATAATTTGTGTAGAACAGTTTAGTTTTATTTATAAATTATTGGGATGTATTAATAATTTGATTCTAATATCATTTTCGTTATCTCAGTCGTTCAGAAGCCAATATATAATATCTTGGTATCAACTATTGACCTTATAATGTTACCAACCATTCTCACCGTCCCAATTTCTGAACACGAACTAAGACTTAGTCTATAGTAAATTCATTTTCATGATGATTAGTACCGAGTTCTTGGGGCCACGAGCCTAGTCGTTAGTCGTTCGCTTAAGAATAATTTTGAATGGATCATGAACATTAAGAGTGATTTGTCGTAAGGAACTTGGCAACATCATTAGCGCCGTTTTCTATGCACTATGATTGGCTTCAATACGACGTTACGAAGCAGTAATTTGATGCTGTTCTGTTAGAAACTAGAAAGGGGACGTTCGGGTTTCCTTCACTGACTGCATGGGATTAATGAAATATCCCTTCCTTTTATTCCCTCTCTCTCTTTCTCTCTCTCTGTTTCTCTTTCATTTTCTGTTACTTAATTCTGACGATACTTAAACCATGGGGATTCGAGATTAGTCAACTTATCTGAGGATTACATTGCACGTGCGATTTCAAATCTTACTTTGAAATCATTTCTTAGATCGATATTTCTAATATTCTAATCATTGTTAATGTGTATGTGTGTATGTGTTGAATGCCATAAAAGTGACTGGCAAAACATAAATTAATAAAAATACGTAAATTTCGATGGTATTAAATAAAAAAACTAGAAGATCGTACGTTTAATATTATCTACGAAATGTTGAATTAACGAATATTCACGATTACTAAATTAATTTTTTACATTTCAACATTGTACTTTAAATAGAAAAAGAAAATATATTTTGTATTGTTTAAGAAAGAATAATTAATGAAAAGATTATTATATAAATGAATAATTTTCTTCGTTCTTTTGTTATAATAAATAATCGAAGGATATTGAGAATAGAAATGAAAACAAGAATAATAACGCGTTTTCCGGAAATGTCCTCGTATTCGAATAATTTGCATGGTAGAATGCTTCCTGAACATCTTCAACGACCCTTTCGTGCCTCGAACGCATCTTCCTCGTTGGAATTTTCACACGCTCGAGAAGGTAGAAACAAAGAGGCGGCCTTGAGGATTTCGGTAAAGGAAGAGAAAGAGAAAGAGGAAGAGGAGAATGAGGATGAGGATACCATGAGGGTGGGTGACAATGTCTCGCGATCTACCCCCGCGCATTGTGCTGTCTCCAACCCTCTAACCCCAAACCTTCCTCAACGAGTTCGAAGCATCTCGACAGACAGAACGGTAAGAGATCCTACGTAGATCCTGGACAGATTTTCAAAGCATTGAATGCTCTAAATTCTGCAAATTCTATTTCTACGTCTCCTTTGTTCATTGATTCATTTATTTATCTATTTTTATCTTTCTTATTAATTAACTTAAACTAAGGATGCTCAAAATTAAACATTGCCGTTGAAATTATACAATTCTAATTAACTGAGGATAAAAACAAAGAAGATGGGTGTATGAAATATTTGTTTGTCAAATTTTAATAATTAATATAGATGTTATTTATTCACGAATGAGATCTTTTGTAAAAAGTTTCTCAACTTTTTCTTTAAATATATGACCATAATTTTTAAATATTTGATAAACGAGTGGAAAACGGTTGGAAATAAGAATATACTTTCACCGTGCTATACATTTTTCTCGTTCAATGAAAATATTTTGTTCAATTAATATATATAAGATATATTTAATTTCATAATATATTATCGGGAGTCGATGGTTGTTCGATTATTATTCATTGATTTTTGTTTCTCAAGTAAACCGTAAAAATATGGAGAAATATCGTATAACGCAAAGTTATATAACGTTTGGCTCTTAATATTCCAAGAGAAAGGAAACGTTAGCCGTTTCAATATTGCTTGTGAAATATTAGCATCTCTAAGGTGGATAAATAACACGATAATTTTCTTTGAAGATCGAAACATGGCAATTAAACATTTACAACTTTTGTATTCTTTCGTTTATTTTTTTTCAAACGAGATGTATTGCAATCATTTTAATTTCCTAGAAAACAAAGTTTTCAATTGCGATGAAAAGCAAAAATAACATAGTGATAATCATAAATAATCAGAATTAAGTTTCAAAAAAAAAAATAATAATTAAAATTAAACGTTTAAAATAAAATAATAAATAAAATCAAATGGGATTAAATTATATATAAGGATAATAATATAGAATTAATATAATTTAATAAATAGGATTAACACTCCATTCGAAATCATAGAAGAAGAAAAAGAAAAAAAAATGAATATCTGAATCTTTTGAAAAACAAGATGTCATTGAACATTCTGCACGTTTCTGCAGATTAGAGTACTAATTATGATTACCAACCGACATTGGTACGCGCTGACAGGTCCGTCCAAGCGTGTTTGTCCTCCTGTGACATCTGTCGAATCGGAATGGCTCATACGCGACATGAGAAGAATGAAGGGTGGAAACAAAATGAGACCGAGGAAAACCTACATGCACACACACACATACATACACGAATACATATACGTACTAGTACGAGTATACTCATACGAATTACGAAGTGTAGAGGAAAATAAGAGAATGAGAGGGTTAGTGAGGATCGGAGGGGTTGTAGAAAGTTGGTGGGGATTGGAAGTTGGAGAGATCCGGGTAAATGAAAAGCAGTAAGCCGAGATGAACGTATTTAGGGGATGCTTATATTTGAAGAAGGCACGTGACCACTGCTAGTAAGCTATGCCAGCTGCGAAAAGGCTTCTTCCTTTTCCACGCATTGGTTTACCTATTTCTATCCTTGTCTGACTTTTTCCGTCTGTCTGTCTGTCTGTCTGTCTGTCTGTCAGTCCGTCCACGTGTTTTTCTGTCTCTTACTACTACTATTACTATTCCTCTCCGTTTTACATGCCAACTGTTTACTCCGGCAATCATATCAGCAAATACGGTACATAATTAAAAGCGATATATAACGCGGCCGTTTTTGACATGTGCAACAGCGCGAAAAACGTAACGCGGATTGTTCGATTAGAAAGAAAAGTAGTGCGGAGGAAGAGCGGCGGGAGGGGATAGGAGGAGGAAATGAAATAGGGAGCTTGGTTCGTTACAACAGCTTGTGTCGATTTGTGTACAGAATTTTAAATATGCATGGGTGGAAGAAATGGGTAACCAACAAATTTTTTTAATTTAAAACTTTTCCAAAGTTTTAATTATAGGAACTGTTCGTGATTATTTTTAATAATAAATATTTAATATATGCGCAATTGTAAGCATAAACAAAATTGTTTAAATTGTACTTCCATGACTGGAAAATGTTAATGGAAATTTATTTAGAAGGAACAATTGTAAGAACTATCGAAGAAGAACATTTTAGCATGACGAAGAAATTTACGACGAAACTAAAGAGTGGTTTGTTTATGTATTTGTGTGTGTGTGTCTGTGTATGTGCGTGTGTGTAAGTGTAGTACGTGCGTGCGTCCAATCAGTGAGTTGGCCTTTCCGCCGAAATTTATATCCTTTATTCTAGCCGCGACCGCATAAAAGGGACTCCGAAAACCAAGACGAACGGCATCGGGTAACTTTTACGAGACAGACATCTTGCGGGACTAGAGTTATACCATAAATTACGAAGCAAAATGCAAGGGGTAAGTGGATCCAGGAATCTGCATACGAAAGAACGAGGAGTAAAAGAATCGCGAGCTCGATTCGTTAATCCACCGTTTGTCGTAGAATCGGTAGACTTTGCTGGCACCATACGAGAAGAACAAAGAGAAAGAGAGAAATATAAAATTAGTAAGAGAATAAGAGATGGGGTATAGGAGAAAACTGGAAGATAAAAGGAACGAATGAGAGTAAAAGAGAAGAATTGAATGAGCGAATGAGATGGGTGTTAAGAAGAAAGAGAAAATGTTTGAGAGAGAGAAAGGGGAGATAGTGAGAGAGAAAATGAGAGAGTAAAGAAGGATAAGAGAGAGAAAGAGGGGTTTGAGAAGGAATGAGAGAAAAAGTGAATAAGGGATAGTGTGTGTTAAAGAGTGAGAAAGAAACTAAGTGTGTAGAAGAGTATAAAAAAGAGAAAGAATGCAAAAACGTTAGAGAAGGAATGAGAAAGAACGTGGGTAAGATAGAATGTTGAAGAGAAAGAGAGAGAGTGAGAGACTTTGAATTAAAATTAGAATTTATTGAGTAATACTATAATAGGGCTAAGTATAGCCCCACTACAATGGAATCCGCTCTTATTGCAGGTTGGCTTATTTATGAAATAACACATAAGATAATATAAAATAATAATATAAAATAAAATAAAAGAATAAGCGAAACAGGAAGGTAAAAAGAGTAATAAATGAGAGGAAAGGAGTATAACAGTTTGAGAGAAAGAGATGCATGTATGGAACAGTGGAGTAGGAGAGAGAGAGAGAGAGGGAGGAAAATAGATGGAGAAGGAAGGAAAGAAACTCGTTTGTTCGTTGATTCCTCTTTGCATTCGAGGAGGAGAGACGACGAGAACCGACCACAAATAACTCGACGCTATCTGTAAACTACGAGGGACTCTTTGTGCGCATGCGCCGCTTGAGGCTTACGTCGCCGTCGACTATACGAACGAGCTCTATAATCGTAAAAGCGAGAAGCTTTTTATTTTCCCCCTAACTCTGGGTACCCTTCGTCGACTCGAGCACTCGCGCGCGCGAATGCGAACGCGAACGCGAATGCGAGCCGAAGGGATAGACGGGAAGAGATAAAACGGCTGGCCCTCTCTTCTGACCCTCTTTCTGATCTTTCCAAACGTTTCACCCGTCCTCGTGTATAAAATAGAAAAGAGAAATTAACACTGGGAAGATCGAAGATCAAAAAGATACCTTTTGGGATCGTCCATTCTCCTGGAATTTACACTCGACTAAGAAGAATTACGAATTTACATTTGTAGTTTTGGATCTTTTTTTCCACCACCATCACCACCATCCTCCTCCCTCTTCCTCCTCCCAAATCTTACTTTTCTATCTTTAAATACAATATTTTTGTTTGCGTCTTTTTGTCGTAAAGATTTATGCGAAATTGTACAATTTTTGGGTATGGAGCGACAAGGTACCCATCTTTGGTTTATTTGACCCTATCATTTGGGCCAGAAGTTACTTTCGTGTTATCACACATTGATTAATTAATATTAGCCTTTATTTTCATTTTTTTTAATCTACTGTTTGCAAGAAATAAAATATTTTTTATACCGATTATCAATTTTATAGTTTAAAATATAAGAAAAAATTTAGTAACTTTGAAAATTGTTGCGATGTTTATTGATTTAACGTTACATACATATTTTTTTTATAATCAAGAAAAAGATTCGGCCAATAGAGAATTCAATTAATTAAATTGCTTGTAAATTGAATAAGTAATTGCTTTACGCAATCGAGTACTTTTATTTCGATATTTCTTTAGTTTTTATTTCTTTTTTTTTTATGAAGTCAAGAATATAATAGAGCTAATTAATTAACATCTCAAGGAGAAAATCGATGGTAGGGAAAAAAAAAATAAAAAAAAGAGTAATTAAAATTCGATGCACATTGAATTAAAAATTAATATGCAAACGCGATATGGAATTATACTAATTGAAAGAACGATCTAGGTAGATGTATATTGATAGATAGATACACAGAAAGATAGATAAAGAAAGAGAGAGAGAGAGAGAGGGGGAGAAGAGTAGGGATTGGGGAAGGTACGTGTACGGTGTAAGCGCACACATCTTGGGAGTATCGAGTAAGGGTTTTACACGCGGCTTAACAGTCGATGGTTATAAGTCGCGAGTAAATATTGTGCCGGTAAACAGCAGCAGTAGTAGCAACAGCAGCAGCAGCAGCAGTAGCAGTAACAGTAGTAGTAGTAGTAGTAGTAGTAGTAGTAGTAGTAGTAGTAGAATCACCAGAAGCAGGAGTAGATCCAAAAAGCCTTGCGGGGCTAGGTAGTCGACGCGAGTTGCCTGAAAAGGGTTGACTAGGGACGGTGGTAGGGATGTTAGTGGTGGTTTACACGTGCCAGTATTTACGGACAGAAAGACGCCAAACGAAGAAGGGTGGATGGATCCAAAAGGCTTATGTTCACTCTCGACGGTCTATCATCGGTTACCTACCCCCTATTTTACCCCTACTTTTCATCCCTACTATTATTCTCATCCTTAACCCTTTACTTTTCCTATCATTCTGAAACCCTGACGCGTTATTTCCATTCACAATTTTTTCTTATCCTTATGTTTTCTCTATCTCTCACTTTTACTATCTTATACTTCCTATTACTGTCTCTCTTTCTCTCTTCATCTTTATCTTTATCTTTATCTTTCCCTATTATTTATTTTCTTGTCTTCTTCTCTCATATTCTCTCTCTCTTGTTTTTTCAGACTGTGTATTTGTATCTCTCTTGACTTTAGAATTATTCTCATCGTAAGCTCGAAGCCATGATCTTTCACGTGTTTAATGGCACGAAACGCTCGACGTGGCTTGTCGCGTTTAATAAGGATGCTAACAACAGTAATTCGCCGATGCCGTGGCGAAGGTGCGCGAGGCATGCAGAACTCGCTTAATGACGGACGCCGAGAGAGTGAATTAAGCTGCTGGCACTGCTGCTTCTCCTTCTCCACTTCATCCTCTCTCTTTCTATCTCTGTAGTTCTAGCTCTGTACCTCACTGTCTATCTCCTAAACATAAACACACCTACACAAATATACTACGTTCACTAATTTTGTCCGAGTGCCGAGTAATTACTCTAACGAAATTTCAAATCATCAACGAGTTACATACCTACGATTATGTACACTATTTTGTAAAAGAAAAAAATACCTTTATATATATATATATAATATATTTCAATTGACAATATATGAAACTTTAGGATTATAAAATCATTTTTTATGAAGAAACATTGAAGTGTCTGAACGTGAAATAAGAATATAAATAAAACGTGTGAAAAACTTGAAGAATTTTCATCGATTCTGTAGTTAACCTTCGATATCCTATCGTCTAGAAAAATACAGAGAAGAAGAAAGATAAAAAAACAGAGAAGGAGAGGTAAGGGAAGACTTTTTAAGCTACCAGGGATATACTTTGCTGAAGCTGAAATCTTTTGGAAGTGAAGGCAATTGCGAGGGATGAATAAGGGCCAAAAAGGAATAGAAGAAGTAGAAGAGAAGTAAAAGTAGGAAATAGGAAGTAGAAGTAGAAGTAGAAAAAGAAGAAGCCAACGAGCCACACGGATACACGTATTTAGAGTATCTCGTGCACGTCACGCGATATAACCCTCAACGAAGGGTTATTCAAACAGCTCGAAAAGCATAAAACACTTTTCTCTCTTACACCCCTTCATTTCTTGCAAACTCTCTCTCTTTCTCTTTCTCTTTCTCTTTCTCTTTCTCTTTCTCTTTCTCTTTCGCGCAATGGAAAACAGAACGAACGAACGAACGTAGTTTCCTTCTTGCACACATCGCTGGACTAATACTCCGGATATACTACTTCGTATACGTAAGACAAATATACTCCTCTAGTTAGTGTTACCGCAAACATTGATATCCGTGTTATGTGCACTTCGTCCCGGGAGAAAGGAAAGAGAAAATCAGGTGGTTCGCTCTGGGACGCTTGCTTCAGAGACTACCAGACAGAGTTACGTTCTCGATATTCTCTACTCGAGTTATAATACATTTCCTGTTAGTATGTAGGACACACCTGTACTTTCATCTTTTTTTACTTTTCATTTTATAACAATAATCCTAACAGCGAGATATCGATTCGTTCTTTTTTTCCAATTTCATCTTGAAAAATCATAAACGAGAATACTCGAAGGTGGAAGATACGAAAAATAGAAATATTCTCTTTTAAACATTTCGTATTATCGATTTGAAATTTTTTTTTAAGAAATAAAAGTACTTAAATGGAAGAAAAATTTGAAATAGGATAAAAAAGAATACGCGTGTATTATTCTCGGGTCGTTGACGCGTAGAGGAAATACTCCGGAAGTGCAATGTTTTTTTGCGTATTTTCGTGTTCAGGTTGGAACCACGTACGTGACCGGAGTTTCGGGTCAAAATAAAAATACACGGATAAATAAGATGAAAAAAAAGGAAGAGGAAGAAACTGGGAGAAATAGAACAAGAGAACGAATGAAATCAAGAGAAATAAAAAGAAAAAAGGGAAAGATGCGAAAAGCAAGCAGGAGAATTCCAAAGATCTCTGAAAAGATCGGATAATATCGCCATACGCTTTTACGATTTCACCATAGACAAGAACGGTACTATCACGGATTTCTCTTGTGTATCTAGACAAACCCGATCGAACGTATGCGTACGTTCGCGAGATATTCGAATTTACGAAGTAGAAAGATGCGCAGTGAGTACAAAGTTCTTTTCGGTGAACAAATACGACGATCTAGAAAGAGATGGGGATTTGTAAGAAAAGGTTGAAGGTGGTGGCGGTGTTACTGTCGAAAGAAACGGGTATGAGAGAGTAAAAAAAGGGGGTTACCGGAAAGGGCTAAAAAAGGTAACAAAAAGTATTAAAAAAATAGTAAAAAAAAATGGAAAAAAAAAAGAAAAATAAGGTACGTGCGTCGTTGCGGCTGTTCGCATTTACGATTCGATACAAAGCCAAGTCCCGATGGCACATCCATGGAAACATTTTCCTACATTCCTAGTCGAGGGTCGTGCGCGCTCGAGTGTGTATCAAGAGGAGGCAAGAAAGAGAAAACGAAAGAGATAACGACATTCCGAAGAAGCAACAACGTCGTATCAAACGCGCGTTTGCAGTCAGGGAATGTAAAATTCTTTACCCGCAAGCGTACATATCGTTTCTCTTTCTCTCTCTTCCTCTCTTTCTTACTCTTTCTTTTTTTCTTTCTTTCTTTCCATCTATGTCTCTTTTCTTCTTCTATCTTCCTATCCCCATCTCACTTTACTTCCCTCTATTTTCCTCTCTTGCATCCTTTTTTTTCAAGTGACAGCTTTAGCAAGACGAGGATATCGTTTCCGGTATTTCTATAGGTATTGAAATGTTTTCCGATGCAACTATTACGTACAGTTGATGCCGTGTATCTATCTTTCTCGCGATAACTACGATTCGATTCTATATCGATTCGAAATTTTATTCTTCGAGTGACCATTTCAAATTGATTCTATTCGAGGTTTCTATTGTGTACAATGGACATTTATTTTAAATCCTATAAACAGTATTACAAATTATTATTATTATTATTATCATTATTTTTTTGTAATTTTCCAACATGAAGTATATATAAATCCAAAAGTTTATAAATTGAATAACACATTTAATATATTTTTTCTTTTATCATGAATAAAATTAAAAAATAAATATCCTTATGTACAGGGATATTTAAATAATATCCTATAGAAAAATTATTATTTCTAATCAAAGAATAATAAGTTTAGAAAAGATTCAAACCTCAAATAATGCGTAAATCAGTAACATTTAAATACGACACCAATTATCTTGTTAACAGGATGATAAAAATTCTACTACCCAAGATCATCCATCAATTTAATCGACATACGTATTTTATCCACGGGGTACCATTAACATAAGACGACGAAGAGTTTTATTGTAAAGAAAAATCCTGATCGTTTTAAAAGCTAATATCATAGATGATACCCCAATATACCTCATATTCAGTACAAACGCAAACACAAACATAAACACAAACACACACACATCTCTACACCTGTATACTTAAAGACGACCTACAAGTTCTTCTTCCGGTGTAATATCTATGCAAGTCTACACACACACACACCCACATATACAAATATATATATGCATGCATGCACCAACGAGCGTGATCGTAGCAGCTTCGCTAGGAGAGACGTTTCGAAAAATAAATGAAGAGGAAAAATATTCTCAGCGATATAGGAACCGATCAAATTCCTTCAGGAAATTGCCTGTGATATTACGATGGTCGCGCATCTTCGATCCTTTCCCACCCCCACCCTTTTTTACTCCTATCTCTCGTCGTCCTCCTCCTCCTCCACCTCTTCTGAAGCCCCTCACCTCACCCTCTCTTCATCTCAAGACTTGCCCCGTCTTCGACAACGACCTCACCATCCCCGAGAGAGTACCGAACAGCCTTTAAGTCGGAGTTAACCTTCCCTCTTCCATTCTTCCTCCCACCTCCACCACTCTTACTCTCTCTCTCTCCCTGAACGTTATTGTCGTCGTCGTCGTCGTCGTCATCGTCGTCGAAAAGCAAGAGAGTTTTACCCGAGGGTATAGGTACGCATAGGAGAAGCTTCTTGTCGATTCTCGTGGATGTCTCTCTCTTCTTCTCTCTCTCTCTCTTTCTCTTTTTCTTGTAGACGGTTTCTCGTCGCTAAAATCACATTGGGCCGAGTGTAAGTGCCGAGAAAGACGCACGTCGTTTCCAAGTTTACGGTTTTCCAAACATCGATTATGTTGTCTGGAAGGGATATTCTAATAGCAATATGGTAGCTTGTGCTACATGAGTATATATTTGTTCTCCGAGTTCATATACACATATATACATATGCAGAGGGATTGGGGGAAACGAGGGGGTGAGGAATGAGAGGTGAGGGGGTAGAGGTTGTATCATACGATGAATATTCTCGCATATGGTCCAGTATCATCGATGATATTGAGAGGGATGATTTTGGGTGAAGCATAGCAAGTGGTTTCAGGGCTCGTTTGCATCGCATGCGAATACTTGCTACGACGTCGTTTGTCAATTAATGTGTACAAGAATAATATTGAGTGTGATAATAGGGAAAAGAGTTTTTGTTTTTTAAATAAACAGAAGAAGGGATGGGGGGATTATTATCGGGCTAGGTAATCAATACTTTTTTTTTCTTTCTATTGTGTATGTATAATATTTTGTTACAGTTCTGAAAGAAATTTGTTATATGACGTAATGGATATTTGACGTTTCAGTTGCATTGGAATTTATTGTAGTCCATAAAAAACAATCCTATATAGTTTGAGAAACAATTTTACCAGCGGTGTAATATGCTTCTATGCTAAAAAAAAGAAATAAAATAAAACAAATACTTAATAATAATAAGAAGAAGAAGAAAAAGAAGAAGAAGGAATAAAAAAATATTGAGAAAATAATCAGACTAGGTCGAGCAATATATTTCATTTTTAAAACCAACGATAATATTTTATTTCAGTTCTCTAACAAATCTATCTGGTAGAAAAATACAAGAGCCACCATTTGTAGTTTCAATTGCATTGAAATTTATTGGAGTTCATAAAAAAAAGAAAAAAAAAAAAAGATCCTATCTATTCTAGGACTGATTTTTCCTTCACGGTAAAACGCTTCTACGATAAGGGAGAGAGAAAGAGAAAAAAGGAAAAAAAGGAAAAAAGGAAAGAGAAAAAAAAAAAGAAAAAAAGTGAACAGGCAGGTCGAATCTCGCGTTGAGACACTCGCGAGTGGCATTAAAGACAAAACCGCCAAAGGCAGTAGCAAAGTCAGAGAAAAAGAGAAAGGAAGATAGAGTGAAAGGGAGAAAGAGAGAGAGAGAGACAATACTCTGACAAAGGTGGCATGGTATGGTACATACATTGAGTACGTGTGTTGCTCGGAGCAACACTGGAAAGCCATAAACCACGGGGAGTCGAGTCACATCCGGCGCATAAATCTCGCGGGGGTTAGCTGCCGGCTCGATGGTGCCGCGCCACGCGCGTGGGAGGCCTCCAGAGAAAACAAGAGCGAGAGAGGAAGCAAGAACAAGAGTGAGACAGAGATGGATAGACTGAGAGAAACAGCATGAGTGAGTGAGTGAGTAAGAGTGAGATAGAGAAAGAGAGAAGGAGAGAGAGGGAATGAGTCGAGCGTGCGCCAGTTCAGTTGGTGGAGCGTAGGACAAGCAGTTAATGGTCATTAGCAAGTCGCGCTAGTTTTAAATCTTCCGTCGTCGTGCTGGCAAAGGGACGTGCTGCCGGGACCCCTTGTCAACTACCCCGAAATGGCTCGACTTCCACTCAGTTGCACGTAGGTTGTTGGCCCTGCAAATTATTCCAAAGCCCGTTTGTCCTTTACCCTCTCAGTACCACCAGTAGGCAGTCCTACGACTCCCACTCCTACTCCATTTCTATGTCGTCTTTCAAATCAAATGGTTATTACCTAATTCGATGTTGACCAAAACCGACGCGACCAATCCCGCTCATCGGGCCAATTATATCTTCCCTTTTCTCTCTCTCTTTCGACAAATTTCATGTCTGATTTTGTTTGTTTAAGTTTGCTCGTTTGTTCGTTGGGTATAGTAGGAGAGTCGATGATCTTTTTATTTTAGTTTTTTCTTTTATTTTCTGTTTCTGGGAACGATTTTTTTAATCGAATTATTTTTAGATTTTATGATTTTCTGATGTCCGGTGAAATTATGGTTATAATTTGTTTTTTTTTTTCAAGACTCGACAGTTTTGATATGCAAGTGTAATAATGCATGGGTTGAGGAATGAGAAGAGTAGCTAATAACTATTACAGACGATGAGATACAGAGAACGTTGCAATGTATCAACCGGGTAGTAATTAAAAGCTATTTCGTCGTGTGCTATGTGTTTGCTCGAGCTGAGCAGTTAGGATGATCGCTGAAACGCTTATAAATCGTAAACTGCGAATTAATGTGACCATACTATTGCGAAGGTCGTTTCTATTTTTTGGTTTCTTGGATATTTGCCATTTGATTCCTTGACTTACTCGTTTTGAACCTGGTGGCTAAAGTTTGAGTTTCAATTTTATCGACCATTATGTTTATCTTTCAAAATAATATTTTAACACAATAATTTAATGAAATAAATGTTCAGAAATGATCGAATGATTTTCGGATTTTATTGGAAATACAAACAGGGCAATTTGTTTGTTAGAAAATAATTATATGAAAATGTAAAAGAAAGTTATTGAAAGAAAAATGAAATTTGATTTGACAGAAAGGTATCTAAAGATTTTAAGATTGTCTCTTAGTAGAATGTGTTTAAGGGTTAACACGCACGTCATTCCAACGAATTAATCTCTTGTCATGCGACGTGAACTAGCCAGCGCTGAGAACAACCGGGTGTTCTTAATCCAAGGAAGGGAGACTTCCGAGATCCAGGATTTCACGGGTCCTGTTGCTGCAAGTTCGGCATATCATCCTTCTCTCGAACGAGTCAACGAACTTCAACGGAACTACAGAAATTTACTTTCAACTACACACAGAATAGAATCAACGCGAGTTCTTCTTTTAGCAATTTTTAAACCCAAATAGATTTAATTTTATTTTCAAACTAATCCTTCTTCCCTACCAATTACGACATTTTTCAATCCTTAATTACGACTTATATTCATTTTTCGAAGGGAAAGGAAAAGGGAGGCTAGCAATTAGTCGTTCTCGTTGGAAATGCGAAGGTCTTTTGCTTATTCCTAAGGGCCAAACTACGTACGAGTTTACGTGTAAGAAGATGTATACGCGAGTACGTGTATATATATATTTGTATAAATGTGCGTAAATACAGGAATGTTATCAACGGCATTTTCCTTGAGTTTAGTACAGAGGTGCTCGTTTTACGAAGTCGGCGTTAATTGCCTCCGGAGATATCCCCGTTTGTACCGTAATTCACGCATAAATACATGAAATTACTTTCTCTTATTTAGAGGCTCGTTAGGCAGATCTACTGTTATTGCCGAAATACTGCTAAGGTTTCTCTCCTGGTGGTTTTCGTGGAACCATACAAATTAGATATCAAATTATTTTCGACGTTTAGGAAAATATTATCTTTTAATAAAAATCCAAACAAACACTTTCTCTCCCTGCTATTTCTTGTCCCTTAAGTGAGGTATTTTTACGAGTGTTACTGTAGTTAGATTCTAACTTATAGAAGGGTCACAAAAGCGGATTTGCTGTGGCGAAAATTCAAGCTTCGTCCTGAAGCCACGGTGGACACTTTCCACTAATTAATAACGATAAGTACGAATGCGTCTACACCGCAAGGGATAAATCGGCGGTTTGCCAGATTCCCACGAGGTAAACACTCAGGCTGAGTTTAGTCGGTAATGCAGAAATATACGCTACCCTTAGTCTCATCCTTTTTAACGACTTTCATGTTTCCTCGATATTTCGACACCACGATCCCCCTAACACCTGTTCCATTTCTTAGCCTTATACACATTACAAATATTCCAAATCGTAACGACAATAATCGTGAATGAACGAAGAATGATATTATCGAGAAATCCTAACAATCGTTTAGTCTTTCTCAATTGAGCATGAATTTCTAACTAGCTGAAAACAATAGCTGAGACTTTTAATAGCGTTGGATATTAAATTTCGGTCGCATCTACCCAGTTTTATTGAATTACCGATAACCAAAGTGTAGGAATGGGAAGAGTAGAGTAGTAGTGCACTCCAGTACGTGGAACCCTTCTTTCAACCCTTTAGGTACTACTACTACCCTTCCATGACCATTTACATTGCTCTGTAACATCCTCGTGTGTTCTTCCTCGAGTACCACAACGTGAGAGGGTCTCTGTTTGTATGAATATTAAATTCATAACGATAAAATCTTTTACGACCCAAAGTCAGCGAGATACGATACACTCTTGGCCAGCCCCCATGTTCTCTAACTGTCTGTGTGGAAACCTCCGACTAAACCCCATGAACAAATTCTCCTTCTACCTTTCAACGGAATCGGATTTTTGTTTCCTTTTTTTTTTTTAACTCTTTCGCGTCGTTTCGATATTCGTTTCCATCGTAACTTGGAAATTTGTTTTTGATATTTCATGATTTTATTTTACGACACAATAATCGTAAAGTTTTACAAATTTATTAGTGTTATTGATTTTATTATATTTTTTTTTTATATATTCGTATTAAAAAAAATAGTTGAATAAATCTTTCATCACGCTATTCGTTTTTCCTACATTCCCATAATTAATTATATTTCATTTTCTAAGTAGGTTAAAACATGAGGTTTCCATAATTATTATTATCATTGATTTTTCTACATTTTTATACTTCAAAATATTATTATGGGCAAAATATTACAATTTGATAAATTTTCAATTATTTTATTAACTTTTCACGTATTAACATAATTAAATTATACTTCCATTATTAATTATATTTAAATGAAATTTAAACAATATATTGTTATTATCGTTTATATTTTATATTTTCAAATACTGTTATGGATAAAGAAAATAGTTAGATAAATATTCGATCATGTAATTAACTTCTCTTACAATTGCATAATTAATTACACACATATCCACAAACCCGCGTGTCCTACTTTTTTTTAATTTTATTTTTATCAATTACGTATAAAAGTAGCAAAAGAGAAAAAACAAAATCATTCGATATCGTTACTAATAATTATGATTAACGTTTCGGCCTCGTCGAAGAGCTTGATTTGGAAATTTGATTTCTAAAGCAGTAAGAAATATAACTAACATAATAAAACACGAATATAATAAACGTGAAAAATCTAAGTTGAAAACGAACGGGGAAATCCAATTAGCCGGGTCATATTAAAAAGCGCGTTGGCTTTAGAAGTAAACCTCAGGAATGAAGATAGAATAAGATAGATAAAACATCAAGAAGAAGAGAAGAGGATGAGGAAGAAGGGGGAGGAATCGAAGGAATTAAAATGTAGATCGTACGTTGGGATTGGGAAACAAGTAACGTAGGTATATGTATGTAGTGTAAGGTTTTCTCAAATGTGAACTTTGAGTTTTGGATTTATTGAACTGTATAGTCAACGATAACGTCATGATATGAGCTTGTCATTGATAACCATGAACCCGACAACCGATTGAATCACTCTCTCTCTCTCTCTCTCTCTTTCTAGGGGTTGCATTTTTCGAATAGGAATGTAAATCGAATTTCCTAACAGAAAAGTAGGAACTCTGATGATGAAGTAACGAGTAAATGGAAGCACGCTCGTTTATTGACAAAAAAGTTCACCATCCTCGTAATGCGAGGATGAAGAGGAAGAGTGAGTGAGTGAGATAAAAAGAGAGAGAGAGAGAGAGAGAGAGAGAGAGAGAGAGTTATCAAGTACCGATACCTGCGTCGATGGGTCAGATTGGATCGAGTGCAAAGCAAACCTTCCTTATTCAAACGGTGAAAAACTGCGGTCTCGGTATCTGTCGATCGATCTGTCGAGCTTCGTGGAAATAAATCGACGTACTCGTCGACGTTCTCCCACCCACTACCCCCACTTTTTTTCTCCCTCTCTCTTTCTTTCTTTCTCTCTCTTTAGATCTCTACGGTTTCTACCGTTCAAATCCGTTAAAACGAATATTGTTGAATTCGTAATTAGCAAAAAAAAAAAATTTCGATCGAGTTAATTGGGATATTCATGAAAGTTTTATCGAATAATTGTATCCCCCGAATTTATAGATTTATATATTAATCTTGTAATAGAAACTTTTCTTTGTATGAATTATTTGTTGAATATTGACAAAATGTTGGATTTGAAATAAAGTATAATTATATCGAAGCTCGGTTATGATTTCCTTCGAGGTTTAGCTGTGCGTAATATTTTGTTTTAAAGGTTCATGGTTGGAAAGTTTTATTTTATTAAAATTATCGTTATATTATACTACGTGAATAAATTTGTATGATTTATATATTGAAATTTTAAAATTGACTTAAACAGAAATAAATTTTTCATGAATTTTAATAATTGATAAAATTGATACGGCCTCTTACGATGAAATATCAACGCTGTAACAGTTATAGAATTTTTTTTTTTTTTTAAATCATAACACACAACAGTCGGATCAATTAAAATGTCTATCGATAATCAGATTCAACCGCGTGAAACAATGATATGGATTAAAATGAAAATCATGCGTTGTTGCTCGTCACGCGATTTCATCCACGATCCCTATTTAACCCTTTTTCCCTCTGGAAGGACGGTTTGACCATACTGAAGGGGTAGACTGACCATACCACGTATATACGGTAGTAACACGCCTACTATATATTTTCCTTTCCACACAGAAAATTTTCCTCATAGGAGTTGGTCATAATTGCCGGGTAGGTCATTTTTCATTGGTTGTTTCAACGAAAGCTGCCGCTACGACGAGCCCAGGACAAAAGAAGGACAGACGGGATGATTGATGATATTGTTTTTTCGTTCGTTCAGAAATCCAAATTCTCGTTATCGATGGGGATCCATAACGATGCGTTGAATATACATATATACATATATATATATGTATCGTTGATATGTATGTATTTATAGTATATATATATAAATATTATTTATTGATATGATAAAATATTTCATTATTCGATATGATTTATATAAAGATTGATAAATATATAATAATTTTAATATTTTTAGTAATTAATTAATAATACAACTCTTACTATCCCTAAATTTTATATCATTTTTTTATCTAGTAATTTATTTAAAAAACAAAAAATAATAATATTAACTTGGGGAAAAAGTTTATTCGTATATTTCTTATAGATGATTTTAACCTGACATATAATTTTGAAAATATTAATTAGATTTGCCTATACTTGGGTAAGTTATATAAAGTTGACCATGTAATAGAGTAATTAAAAATAAATATCTGTAATATTTGTTTATTCAATTTTAAAGTTATTGCATTTTAAAAATGAATGTAAAAATTGCATAGACTAAAGATTACCTTAATACACATATTACACAAGAACAATTCTTATTAACAATGAACTTAAAGATCAACTTTCTTTATTCAATAATTTATTCTTAAAATCTAACAAATCAACCTTGATCCGCTATTATATAAATCCGTCTATCTATTTCTAATTAGAATATAAATTTCGAAGTAACTAAAGGCAATTAAGTAACATGATTAACACATATACATACAAATGTACGTATATAGGTCGTTTAGTTTCTGCTGAGAAAACCTTTGCAAGCTACAACGGACGTTATCAGCGAAATGAAACGAAGCTCCCGATTAAAAGAACCGATTCGCTTTCTAATTACGTACAGAAAAGATAGCCTCGACTTCCATCCTTTTTCCCTCCTCCTAAAGCCCCTTTCCCCCCGTTGCTACTACTTCCACTTACCTTCTCTTCCACCTCTGGTTTCCTTATCGATCTTCAAAGGAAAAAGGACGAGAAGAGAAAGAAATAAAGAAGAGAAGCTTCAAGAAGAAATAGCTCTCGAAGCGTTATTTACGATCTGGGAATTCTTCAAGCTCTCAGCGAATTCATCCTTTTCAACGCGTAACGAGTTCTTAACGGTATCTTCGATTACTATCCACGACGTTTCTTAAACCTTTCATATATATAAATGTATGTGTATATGTGTGTATGTAGTCACGGATATAGAGTAGGTTTACTGATTAAATTTGAAATATCTATTTCAGTATACTGTATACGAGATATTTAACAGGTAGTATATCATGGGAGTCACCGGTGACCGGCAAAACCAAAATGATTAGAAACATAATTCGAATCAATTTCAATGCTTTTAGATTAGTTAACATTATATCATCGAAGGTTTAATTTAGTTCGAAACATCAACGATACTATCTAGAATAAATCCCCTATACGAGTCCTCTATTCGTTCAAATTTTGAGATTTTTATCGAAAAATATAACTGAAAATGTTGCTTCCCTGATAATACAAAATACTAACCACTGTTAGCCAAATTACGAGTTCCACTCTAACTTCCCCTAATCTTAGTTTGTTGAAAGATAGAAGCGAGAAAGGGACACTCATAATTACGAGAATTACCGAAAGGGACGATGTTGAAACGAAGGCAGGTTCGAGATCGAACCTGCCCCACAGTTTAACTGCGAAACAATTATTCTGATGGAAGGACAGTTGTAGGAAGGGTCATTTCTGTCATAGGGTCGACGATTTTATTCCTAAAATTAGGACAATGATGACATGGGTCTATATTTGCGGTTTACATTTCTTGTAATATACGTGACACATTATATTTAATATAATCAGTAGAAAAAGATATATAGGTAGAAGACATTTGTGTTTTTGATGAAACCCATTTCCAGAGAATACATTCGTTGAAGGATAACACATTGTATTCCTTGTTGCGTTTCGATTGTCGAGGAAGTGGTCATTGTTGAGTGCTTCTAACGTCAGACCAGACACTGGGGGTTAAACGCGATCGTTCTACTACTCGTCATCTTCCCACCCCGTCACGTGCTAAGTATTAACCCCTATGTACTAGTCGGGTCGGCTAATTTGCATACACTCTGTCTATTACGAGCTGTTCTAGCTGACGGACTTCAATGCGGGTCTATCCACCTATTTCCTTCTCTCTCTCTTTCTCTCTCTCTCTCTGTCTTTGTCTTCATCTCTCTTACCCTTCGGGGGGGTCACTTGCATAATGAATTTGACTGTGTAGTATCCTTGTACTCTCCATTGACCAATCAATCGATTTATGTTAATCTATAAAGTTTGTATTATTCCGTTGATTTTCATTTTGACTTAAAACCCTTTTTTCGCTCTTTATAAATGAATAAAAGGAATTCAATACACACACAAATTGTATACGAATATAAATATTAATTATATAAATGTAAAACGAAATAAAAATTAATAAAATTCATTTATCTTTGTTACAGAGATAATAAGAAAACAACGTTAGTCATGGTTATCGGATATCGGACAAAAATTTTGGTAAAGTATAATCCAACGAGAATTAGAATAATTTATATTTATTTATTTATTTATTCATTCATTCGGTATATATTTGATAATACTTTTACATCATTTGCTATCGTTCGTTCGTTCGTTATTCCACTTCCATTGGTTTCTAACGGAAAGAAGAAAAAAATTTTGGGTAGGGAAGGAAAAAAAAAATGGACGTAGGTATGCGAACGTTACCCCGTGGTCAGACTAAACGCATTAGCGTTACGCTTGTCGTTGCTTGTTTCTCTCTATATTTATGCACATTTCTGTTTGCTAGAAAGAAAAAGAGAGGAGAAAATAGGAAGAGAAAGAGAGAAAGAGAGAGAGAGAAAGGCAGATAGTGAGAGAAAGAATGAACCTCTGACGACCAAGGCAGACACATTCCTACTCTTTATACAAATTGCGTAATTTATATTCGGCAGGAGGGGGTTGACATACACTGGACACTATCTGATTGCACGGCTCGGTCACAAGCATACGTTTCCGTCAGTATATGTATATATTTTCTCTTTTTCTTTTTTTCTTTCTCTTCCTCTTTCTCTCACATCAGTATGAACCAACGAATGTGTTCTTTACTAGGAAAAATAATATTGATGCCGGGTGTACAGATTTTAATTCATCTTCGAACAATCTTTTTATCTTTTTTATTCATTTCTAAGTTCATCTAATAATATTAATCATTAAATTGAAATGTCGAATAATAGAAACGAGATTTATTCAACTGGTTGATAACCTAAATTAATTAGTCTATTTTTAGAATACACCGATCGATAAACGGTTACCTTATAAGTAATTTATTCAAAAAGTATCCACTAAACAAGGCACAGGATAGAAGAATATAAATTTTTATTATTATTTATAATACTTCTATATCCACAAAACTGAAAAAAATAATAATTGCGTCATTAATTTCATCGTATGGTAGCCGAAAAAAGAATTTCGTATCACTGGTCTTTTATTAAATTATCTAATCGAATATATATATCGTTTGTTAATTTAAAACTATAAATACAATATTAAGGTAACAATTAAACGTTTAATAAAAAATGTTATTTACTTGAGAACAAAAAGTAAAGAAAAAAAAAAAATAGAAAAATAGAATCAAAAAGAAGACGAGCTGTAATATTTGTAAGTGATCTCGCGTTGCCAAACTCATAAAAAAGATCCGTTATTACCCCATCGTCGCATAAATTCGAAGGTTCACGAAGGCATTCCCGTATAACGTCGATTCGAAAGCAACCCTGAAAAGGGAGAGAGAGAAAGAGAGAAAGCTAAAGGTTGTAAGAATAATGCCGACGGGGGGAGGTTGGGAAGGGAGTAAGGAGGAAAAGTAAGAGGATGGTAAAGGATCGAGCCAGTGTCGATTCAACGTCCTTGGGCGTCTCGCATGTGCGAGAATCGAGGCGCCTCAGGGGCCGTATCGCCAAAGCCCGGATACTTTTTACGAATCGGCCCGTATGCGTTGCTCCGAGCGATGCGTTATGTCTGCCACAACGTGTCGGGTCAAATTCTTCTAACCCCCCTTCCTCCTCCCTCTCTCTTCCCATTTCTTCCCTCCATCACCACTTCCCTTACCCTTTCTCGATATTTCTTTCTTACTTTTCCCTTACGTTTTTCTTTTTTTTTTTATTATTTTCTTACAGATCTTCTTTCCTTTTCGAACTTCCTTCAAGGCAAAACGTTCTGCTGGCGTTTTGCCTTTAACACAGCGATAGATTCCACTTTTTTGTATACTCTTTTCTATCTCTTTTTTCTACGTCTGACTAGCTTCTTCTTTCACTAACACATTGATGAGCATTTTATTCGATGGAATATACAAATATTAGTTATATCAGGTGGTATGCTGAATTCATAGGTGGATTGTATTTTTGATTTGATTAGAATATGATTTATATTATAAAAATAAATCATATCATAAATTTGTTAAAGTAGTTCATTTTCAAGATTACCGATACATATGCTTAAAAACGGGTCACCGAATTTAAGCGTTAATTGAATTTAGTCCTCAAGAAAATAATGAACTACACATTTAATTGTATTTTCATTCACTTTCTGACAAAATTCGAGTACAATTAAACTGTTATCGATAGTATTGTTCCTATCACTTCAAGCAAACTTAAGTTAACGAGTCAATGAATAATTTTAAATAAATAAACATGTTAAAAGAATTGGAATAAGAAGAAAAAAGAAAGTGGTTTTGATAAAAGTATTGTAGCCAATAAAAAACTAAAGATTATTTATGTTCCATTGTATTATTGGGTCTTGCAAGTCACGTATTTGATACCACTGTGTAGTTACATTCAGGTAACCCTAAACTCACCCTTATGCAGTAGAACTATTCGACAGAGTTACAACCGTATTCGAAAAGGTAGAATAATATCCTTTTCTCGAAGATAACGTTCCCATGATGTTAACTCGAACGTAAAGAAGGCCCAGGAGAGAGATACGAGTATAGTGGGTGATATCGTTGGGTGGATATTCGTCGACGAGATCCGTGGCGTCATAAAGTCGATTCTTGAATTCGTAATACGTGGCCAAGTGAGAAGAAAAAGGAAAAACAGAGAGAGAGAGAGAGAGAGTGAGAGAGAAAGAGAAATGGATGCGATTCGTAGAATACAAGGCATGGTTTTACGAGCATTGGCATGCCTCCATCGCAGTCTCATCGAGAACGAGGCCGATCTGCTATCCACCAGAATCGAGGATAGGAAAATAAAGGCGTCGTAAAAAAGGTGCCATTTTAAGATAATCGTGGTGGCGGTACCATCCACCCCATTCGTCGATAAGAAGTGCCAACGCTATGATCTCTATTAGAGTGATTTCAAATCGTTTTGACGTTTAAGATTGTCCAAATTAAATTATAAGGTTTTTAATGAGTATCGTATATTTTAAATAGAATATATATATATATATAAACAATTGGTTAGTTGATATTAATTTAATAAATATTAGAGAATCAAACAAAATAATACATTTTTTCGTTATAATAAATAATTTTGGTTAATACAAATTTCAATAATATATTAATAAGTTTTATTTAATTAATTTCTTCATTAATAAAATGTGTAATAATGTTGTTTAATAATTTTTATTTGATCGATAAGATATACCAATTGAATAATAAATATATAAATAATTATATGAATAAAACAATTAAAAGTGTGTTAAAGAGTATTGTTTATAAACATACAAGCAAAGTGTTGAAATATAAAATTTGAAGAATATAAAACAACGTATGATGCACTAAGTTAGTAAGTTTCTAATGATTATTAAGAGATTACTATTGCTCTACCCAATAACTAAGAGACCACGAAGGGTAGTTGAAGCTTTTTACGACCATTTCATATACCAATGGGTGAGAATGAACGAGGGAGGATGCGAGGAAAGTGAAGTGGAAATAGACAGAAAGAGAAAGGGAAAGGACAGATAGAGTGTATAGGGATTGCAAGGTGATTTGCACACAGAGAAATATCGAGAGTATATTAACTTTTATGAGTTGGCAACATTATTGCTAGGCAAACGTACTTTATATTCTCAGATCGTAAAGAAAGCGTCGAATAAAGGCCATTAAATAAAGTTTCTCAATGAGAAAATTATTACGCAGGAGAACGTGTTTTACGACGAATCACGCTTCGGGAATTTCTCACTTTTGTAAGCTTAAAATGTCCAACCCCTTATATTATCGTTCTTAAATCAACAACCGAACTTGACGGTTCTCTAGTCGTTAATAATTTTTAAATAAAAATAAATTCATCTATATAAAATATATAAATAAATAAATTTTAAATTATATAATTCATGTACACACAATTGAGTGGCTGAAAAAGGAAAGGTGTGCAAGTAACATTTAAAAAAAATTTGATATAAGTGCATAACTACAAATTATGCATTGTCTAGTTAACAACCTTACTATTCTCTTTTATCCCTACCCGTTATCGAATTTCCGATATATCAGAATACATCGTTGGTAAATGTCGTACATGTGTAATTTAATATTGCTGTAGTTTAAAAAAAATTGTCTCACGAAAGGTATCATCGAACATATTGATCTGAATTTTCACGAGAATATCGAAAATCTGAGAATAGAATGGAAATGATCGAAGGATGATGACAGAGGAAGATAGAAAGAGAGTTAATGAGTAAGAGAGTGTATGTGTGTAAGAGTGAGAGAGAGTGAGAGAGAGAGAATAATTGTTATAGGCGAACATACAGTGTCGTTACAGGAATTTCCCCTGTGTTGCAAAGAGGCTTCGACTTGGTAGCCAACTATGGGCATCGAACGCACTTCCTAGCAAGCTCTTCTCGTCCCGCTAACTTCACCGGAGGCTGCTGCCCGGAGTCATAATGAACAATTAATATGCAAACAGCGATTACTTAATTCCAAGTTAGGCAAGGCAGATTCTAATAGGCTATTCGCCTACACCGGAATTGAGTTCTCTCTATCTTTCTCTCTCTCTCTCTCTTTCTCTCTCACACACACACACTTTCTTTCATTCTCTCTGTTCGTCTAACTCACTACTCTCATTCCCTCTCACACTTCTCTTATACCAAGAGAGTTTTCTCCACTTTTCTACTTCTTCTCCCTCTTTTTCTATCTTTTTCTTTCCGTTTTACTTTTAACGCTAGTTCGATGAAACGATGAGCTAATCCACTTCCTTTCTTTTTCTTTTACTTTTTCTTTTTCTTCAACTAGTTTTACTCGAATAAGCGGCAAAGAAGGGGTGGTTTCATGCGATCAAAGGTGTCGTGACGGTTAGACGATAATCTTACCATATTATTTTTCTTTCTGTTTCTTGAGTTTATAGGGAAATATTAACATGTGTGTGGTTTATAGAGATTAGTTAGAACGCATGTTAAACGTGCTACTAAATTGTGTTAAATCATGTCAAGAAGAGCTTCTCTCTCTCTCTTTCTTTCTTTCTCTCTCTCTCTCTCTCTCTCTCTCTCTCTTTTTAGAACGAACGAACTAACCATGAGCGTGTTAGGTCAGGAACGATTTATACCATTCGTTCCTCTCTCTTGCAAAACGTCCTTGGATCACGCGTGACCTAAAACGATCGGAAGCAAAGCGGTGATCCGGCTTTTCGTCAAAATCATTACCCTTTGGGCTTTGATTTCACGAAATGTCATGCTAGTATGTAGTATTACTCGTAACACGATCAATCTCAACGAATAATCCTTTCATGTAGCTACCAAAAACGTTGATTTATCCTTAAAATATATTCCACGAAAAGAGAAGATAAATTCAAAGATAAATGTTACCATTAATGTGTTTAATTTGGTTAATTCATTAAATATTAATTAAACGTTTTATGGAAAACATAAGACGAATTTTACAGTTCAACTAGTTGTTTTATGAAGTAAATGAGGAATATATGAATTCATGAGAGGTAAATAGTTAAAATATTAAAATGAAATTTAAGTGATTTGGAATTTGATCTAATTTCAATTTCGTACTTTATATACTCACCCCTCGTGAATTTGTATATTACTTATGTTAGTTAAAGTATATAATTCTGCCTACTTTTGTATATTTGAACAAGTTGGTATAGTTTTTTTCAATTATTAATGAAATTTACGGTTTAACGGTAACATATTTATTAATTGTTTTAATTATATTGATTTTTTGAATTTATGCTAAAGCATAAATGACTGTCATATTTTTCTATCGTCTTACTAAAAATTTCTCCTTGTAATTACTGGAACACGTATAAATAAATACTATACAAAAGAAAAAGAGGAAAAAAAAACAATTATAATATGAAAAATATAAATACAAAGGACAATCATAATTCCAATGACATTTTAATTGCAGAATATTTTCTTTTATTTTACTCAGAGACAGATTCTCATTATTTTCCTTCCACGTTTGTACTTGAACGTTTTCCATTTGCTGCAATTTTAGGTCATTCTTTCAGAACGACAGTTAGAAAAAAAGAGAGAGAGAAAATTTCAGGTCATCTCGTAAGAAAAAGAAGAAAATAAAAAAGAAGAAGAAGAAGAAGAAGAAGAAAGGTAGGGAAAAAAAGGGCTCGAAGGGACTCTGCTGGGATGTTTTTAAAAATCGATGAAGAAGTCTCGCACGGCCTAGTTTCGCCAGGGAATGTCGTAGCTACCGTTGATATTCCTCTCATTAAGAAGCTTCGTCGTGTAGTCGTCGTCGTTATGGAGGAGTATAGCCCGGAGGAGGTTGGCCTAGTGCTATTAGTGTATTCATGAGGATCCGCTTCTTACCACGACGTGCATCCAACGCGATAGAATATCGAAACCCCCTTGGCGACTCAACCACCACCCCAATTCACTCCCAACTTACCACCAACTTACCACCAACTCTCCTCTAACTCATCCCCAACTGTAAACTCTCCCACTCCTTCGAAACCTTCAACAACCTTCCACTCTCGTTCCATCGTTCATTCGTTCGTTCCTCTTTCACGCTTCCTCCTCTTTCTCCTCCTCCTCCTCCTCGCCAAACCCTCCACGATAAAAATGTAATTAGCTTCTCGATGAAGACGACCCTGATTAAGTATGCAAGAGACGCGAGATGAATCGAGCGTGAAATTGACTCGATTGTTTCGACAGTACCTGCCTGCTTCCTCGCTTGTTTGCTTGCTTCCTTTCTTCCTTGCTTGCTTCCTTCTTTACTTGCTTGCTTGTTTGCTTGCTTCTTTGCTTGGCTTGCTATTTTCTCTGCTTTTCGTATCAGATAGGTCGGATTTTATTTTTTATGAGGGGATCACGTTTACGTAAACGTACGATAAGATCTTTTCTTCGACCCTCAAACTATGCGTAATTTGTATATTATTTTTATACCCAATCTTTTAACATTTAAAATTTAATATGACTTAAGTATAATATAAGATAAATTTACATTTTTTTGTTTAATTTTATTCTCTATTTTATTTTAAATATAATTAAAATTATAATTTATAATATTGATTAATTTTTAATATCTAAACATAGAGCTTAATTGACTTATATTTTTGTATTTTATTGTAAACTCAAGTATTATTTGTGTTTAAAATTTGTTATTTGATTATAGGTTAATAGCACAAATGATCGATTTTTAATTTAGAATTGGTTATATTTCTATTCAATGAGGATTTTATGGTATTGTCGTTAAATTGATGATCAATAGTGATTCGATCTAAATTTATTAATTTTTTGATACTATCGCACACACTTATTGTTTAACATTCTACAAATATTATAAAATCGATTAAAAATCTATGGATTATATTTATTTGATTTTTCGTTCTAATTAATTAACATTAAAAATATATACATATATTTAATAAAAATAGTTTAAAATACACTCTACATGCAACTCTATGCAACATTACACTATTATATACGACTCTATGCAATACGATACTGTACGACAATACGCAACTCTATACTATGCAACACAATGCAATTCTATCTAACTCTACAACACAAGTGAACCCTTCTGATCCTTTATCAAAGGTTTCCCCAAACTTTTTTGATACGAAATCTATTTTCAAAAATAGTCATTTTTCGTTACCCAATTCTAATAAACTTTCCTAATAAACAACTAATATTTTTTAATATCCTAACTAATACATTTTAATTAACATTTTAATAATTGTTTAATCACGCATTTATAGTTATCTCGAAAACATTCATATTTTATTCTATATGTCCTTTGTAATATATTTCTATATAAAATAGTATATATAACACTTTTTCAATATAATTGTTTTATTAATTATTATATAATTTTATGAAATAGCACTCAACATTTTTCTAGGCTAAACTACCAATGTGTTATAAATTTATATTAATCGTTTATTTTATTTGATATTTGTTTTTACTTAATAGAAAAAAAGAAAGAAGAAGAAAAAAAAGGAAATAAGATTAAAATACTAAAAGGTAGGTTCCTCCGATCGTAGTTCGCGTATATTGGCTTGATAAACCGAATACGAGTAACGCGAAGGGCGAAAACATTAATTCGCGGTTCTAGAGGAAGGGCCGAAAACGAAGTTTAGCGGTCATAGTCCTACACGCGTGTGTATGTACACATTTACATATACAATATATTTATACATAGACACACAGATGCGATGGTCGCATCTCTGTGCGTGTAATTTAGGAAAATTGGAAACAACCCTTCACGAACTCGGTAGTCAGAGTTAAGGGGGATGATTTCGTAGAGGCGAACACGATCTCGAGATATTTCGTATGGAAGGTTTTAATAGCCAATCTGAGGGTGGCTCGAAACGATCTTTTATAACTCGACACATTCAACGGTTAGAGAAGAACGTAGTTCACTTGCTTGTGCTCCTACGTACGCCCTCTTTAATTCAAGGATACCCATCCCCGTAGGTTCGTAGGTTCTCCGAACTCCCAGTTTGAGTCGATGTGTAAGTGAATTATTCCATCAGGATACCTTGGGAAATGAAAGTTTTCCATCGTTCTCCCTAACGTCAAATTCTTCGACACACTCCGAGAGTCCCGGTCAAGTTAGAAACGAATAAAGTTATATTAAAAACAACTCAAAAACGAATTAGTATATCGAACAAAAATATTAAATAGATAATTATAATATATTTGTTTTAGATGAAAGGATTATAATACGGGTGGATTAATATTAAATATCAAGTGTTCCCGGTAAGTTTGTACCAAATTGAGAATAGGTATTAATAAATAATATATAATAAGAATATAAATTTGTGAATTAGATTTATATATTATAAATAATATATATTTATAGTTTATTAAAATTTATATTTATAAAACTTATCTATTTTTTAATCGGCTAGAACTTTCCTTAAAACCGGACAACATAATATAATATTATATTAATTTTACACAAATATATTAATTATAATATAAATAATATTATAATGTGTAATATAGATTAACACACAAAAAAATAAAGCAAAAAATTCTTAAACTCGTATATAAAAAAAAAAGAAAGAAACAAAATAATAACAAGGACACACATAGGGTGATCTTATTGAAACGTTAGAAATGAATTTACCACTCAATAGATTCAAGTGGTATAGTCGAATTCGGTGTTGAACGAAGCGTCACCTAAAGGATCACTCTCTATCTCTTTTCTTTCTTATTTCTTGATCTTTTTTTTACTCTCGGGATAGAAAAGATTCGAAGCTATTTGAAATGACGCGGTGTCGGTTTAGCCAAGCGTGAAATGGTGGCAAAGGAAGGAAGGAAGGAAGGGTGCGCGTCATCCTTCGAATACGCAAGGAGAGAGAATCACTCGAGGGTGGTAATTATTAGCCCTGCTGATTTCGCTTTTTCGGTTAGAAGCTTACGCAACCTGAAAGCCGTACGACGAGCCTAAAACGATTTTCGAAAGACTCTACGCGGCTCTTATTCACCTTCTCAAAGGGGGATAACGTTGGGATAAATGTTCTATCTTTTTTCCATTCAATCTTTTTCTTTCTCTTTCTCTCTCCCTCTCTTCTGCCATCCCTATTTTTCTCTCTCTTTCTCTGCTTTCCTTTCCTTACCATTCCTTAGCTATTTCTATTTCTATTTCTTTTTCTCATTTCTCGCCTCGGGAATAGAACGAAGATTGACAATCCGTTACGTAGCCTCTGGATAGAATAGTACAGAATAGGATTCTTCAACTTTTCCAAGAATATACGATCTGTTCTTGTTCACCTCCATTTTTGACTAACATCTCCTTTTTTGCTTAATATTTTTTACGATTATTTTTTATTTTCTTGAATAAAGTTTTAGTTTTAGAGAAATAGTGAAATATCGTTTAAATTTTCAGGAATTAAAAGAAACACGATTGGCTGTTGAAATTAGTTTTCAATTTGGAAACGTTCTAACTTTATTTATAATATTCTTTTGTTCCTAATGATATTTTGATAGTTAATGTTTAATTTTGAAATCAAACGTGCTACGTTCTATATCGTTGTCTTAAATAATTTCTACAATTTTTGACAATAGCGAAAAAATATTTTAAATAAAAATTGTTTGTTATGGAAAGGTGAAGATGTGTTGCACAATTGCAACCCCGCTTTACAGACAATTTTAAGTATTTCCCAAATTGAATGAATCATAGATACAAAGAAAAATATGTAAAAATGTTAAAATTTTCTCTAATAAAATATTTGTTAACTTTTTTTTTACAAATGACGTAAAAGAATTTTTATCAGAAATATATGTTATCGCTAAAATGGTAGTAATTATTCAGGTAAACGATCTTAGCTGGCTCAGACTGTATATACAACCATGTTGTCTTCGATTTGGTACACGGTAAGAGGTATAAGAACGACTGAGAGAAGCATAGAATGTTTCCCTCTTACTCGCCTTGTTCCTAACTTAATCCCAACGACTTAGCTGCTCGACTTTACCTATCCCGTAGAATTAGAGGATAAAGATTATTAAGTGACGGGTCGAAGGGATCTTTCGAAACGAAAAGACAGCCGGAAAATCCCGAAATCTCACGAGCCGTCCTCCCGTGAGATTCCCTCCTTGCTTTTGCTTCTTCAAACCTTATTCTGAAAGTAATACCAACTTTTTCTTTTTCTTCTTGACTTTTTCCTTTTTTCTTTGCTTCCTTCCGAAAGATATAATTTAGATAAATGATGTATTAACTAGAAAGTTATTATTAATAATATAGATAATTTGTTATACGTCAAATATATATTTATGATAGTTATTTTTCCCCCCATTGCAAATCATTTATACGAAATAAGAAAATAAACGTGTGTATGTATTTGTTAAAAAAAAAAATATGGTGAACGATTAATTTGTCTTTTTTAAATGTTCATATAAAATAATCTATTATTTTTTTGATTAAAGTTATATTATAATTTAAATATGAATATATTTTTATAAAAAAAAAAAAGTAAGAAAAGGTGTATCTACTTTCACATAGGCACAATATAAGCTCATACAACTTAACTTTTAGTGGGAAAGGCTGAGCGTTTAAGGAAGGGTCAAGAGTGCACACGAGTGCAATATAAGAGAAAGAAAGAAAATGAGAGGGTAAGATATTCTTATAAGAAGAGGGAGAAAGAAAGAGAATAAAGAGTGAAAGAGAAAGAAAGAAAGAGAAGTGTTGAGAAACTGGTAAACTTTGTAGGAACATAACCGTTACCGTAAGAAAATGACGAAGTGGTACTCTGCGTCTTGCGTACAGGTTGATTCATCTATGAGGTTATCTTACAACTTATGTTTCTAGAAAAATTTATTTATATTCACAATATACAACTTATTAGACAACGACCACTTTAAGCATGCTTATTTTTTTCAATAATAATTAGATGTTTTATATATAATATCGTATTTATTATTTTTAAATATTATTCTTAGAAAATTAATTATTTTTATTATATTGTACTTTAACTTTTTTATTTAGAATGAGACGAGAAATTAATTCCCATCCAAAATTGTAGGATTATATTTAAGAAAATATTTTACAAATGTAAATAGGAAAAGAAATTTAAAGTGTAAGGAATAATTTACAATAATCGTTCAAAAATAATAAATTTTCAATTATTCGTGTTATATATGACATAGATAAATTAGTATTAACACATTATTAGTTAATTTAATTCTACCAGAATCATTATAATCCATACGATATAATATTAGCATAAGTATATAAACATTTCTTAAATACAGATAGTTTGAAGAAAAATGTATTGGAACAGTTTAAAATGTTAAATCATTTAAAAGATTTTAAACCAAGAACGTATCTTAGGAAGGAAGGCTCCAGTTAAGCTCACAAAATAGCTGAGCTTCGTTCATCTACACTAATTCAATAATATCGTTGAATCTATTAAGCGGATAGAATCGGAGATAGGGATAAGAGAAAGAAAGAGAGAGAGAGAGAGAGAGAGAAGGAGAGGAAAAACGGTACAAAGGTCTAATATCATCTCGTAATGCTTCTTACTTACCCTAACACCATGATTCTACCTTCCCCCATTTAATGGATTTCCATGGTTACCCCGTTCGAATTTTGTCATATTCACGTAACAGCCAGTAGGAAATCGGTCGACGTTCGAAGTGACGTAATTCTCGTCTCGTCTTGGCTAGGTTTATTAACATCATGGAAACTGATTCGATTATGTGTTCCTTCGCAGACGAGCGATTAATTGAGCACTTTATTTGCACGTGACTCTTCCAACAGAGCACGAGGATTCTGCTTTCGAAAGGTATTCTTTTTTTATCTCTGTTATACTTATTCTCTCTTTCTCTTTATTTCTATCTAACTTTTGTGTTGTTTTTCGTACAATCAATTATCCTTCTTCAAAGGTACCTTACTTTCGATGACACTTTAGATAAGAATAACGAGAGAGTAAATAAAGATCAGTTCATGTGTGAGTCCTGTACGTGAATTTTAGAATGTTTTTGAATATACAGGGTTTCTCAAATTTATCGAAAGTTAAATAATTAGAAATTGGTTATAGAAAATATTAAGTATTTTTGTTATTAAATTCAGTTATTAATATTAGTTTCTATTTTTGATAGAAAATATATTAAAACGAATTCGATTTATGACTTTGTTTAACTTCTACATATTGGTACTGATTTTTTAAATGAAATTTTAATTGAAAATTTGTATGTTAAAATAAAAGAAAAAAATTGTAATTTTATTGACCCTTTAATTGCCAAAGATTATTCAGAAATGAAATCTTATACGAAAACATTTCTTATTGGATGTCTTATAAGCGTTCTTTGTACAAATAAAAATTTAATAAACTAATATTGATTTTTTTTGTATTTTTTTCTGGTGAAGGAAGTTCTCGGGACACCTTTTATATGTAGGTCAAGCTCGTGTGGAATGTTTTACTAAACATATCGGTACCAAAAGAAAAATTCGAGGCATTTCTCAGCACCGAACGTAAAATGTGTGACCGAATATCAAATATTTCCTAGACATTTCAAGATCCATACATATGTAGATATATATATATTTATGTATGTATCATATTTCCAGGTTTCATAGAAGGCATATGCCGAGAGCCAAGCTATGCGAAGATCGTAGCTCACAGTATTAACGTTGTATCTGCAAGAGTAATAAATACGTTTGCTACCTAAATCCGTTGATACGTTTCTGTGATTGGTGTCGTGCTTTCGACTTTAGAACCATTCGAAAATCTCGAAAGAATTTAACGAAACTACAATGATTTACAATATATATAAGTTTGATGTATTTATAAAATTTCAATAGTAATATCAATTTCTATCTTCGATAAAAAAAGAAAAACATAATCAAGCGAATTTGATTTATAAACTTGTTTATATTAAAATACGAAGAAACTTTTTACCCAACGCTGTTATTCAATAGAAACTATTATTCAAACAAATTTATCTTCAATCTAAAAAGTTTATCATAAATTAAATACTTCAGTAATAATTTATTAGGTTTTTAATTTTTCAAATCGATTAACTGAGCAGAACTGAAGAAAATTGATAAAGTTTTATACACGTTTATAATTATATGTATTATTTAATAATCAGGTGGTTATAATGAAAATTTATTTAAAATTGAAAACGTTGAGCATCGATCAAAAAATCGAAGAAATAAAAATATAAAAATATTCGAAAAACAAAGTTTTCTAATTGTTTTGATCTGTAAACGACTCGAGTGTTATTGTGGGAACGTCTGATAACGTACATTATACAAAAAGAATCAAAACAAATATGTTCTCTCAAGACGTTAGAGATTTGTTTAAAATTTGTTTACAAATGAGCGTCAGTTGTGTTCAAAAGATCGAAAGGTTAAGACGTGCCACGGCCAGTACTCTCGAAAGAAATACATCTACAGAATCTTGTAAGTATTATAAATTAATTAATAATCGTTTTATAACTATAATAAAATATCATTATCATCTTTAACGTATAGGTGCAATAGTAAAATGTATTAAACATTATTTTATTAACCCTGTTAATCATCTCGTAAGACAAAAGTTATTATCATTTTACATCCTTAAAATTAAACGATTAAACAAATTCATTTAAAATCTAGAAATACGAGTATCAATAATGAAACATTTTAAATTCTGAATGAATTGTTTAAAGTTTGCGAATCTAATCTTATTGTATAAAAATTTGTCGTATTTTTCTATAGTCAATTTCTTTTAATATGTTACTCGAGAAGGTTTCATGTCTGAGAAACTTCTAAGACATGATCGGACGTACGTGACCACAGACTAAGCCATTTACTACGACAACGAAGAAGGGAAATTCTCAAGGGAGAGAGAAAGAGAGAGGAAAAGAGAGAAAAAGAGAGAAAAAGAGAGAGAAATATAGTATAACCAGGTCTCTGAATACGCGTTCTGCTAACCCAGTAAGAGTCTCGACTCGTATAATAAATTGACAGATTACCTTGCAGCTGGCCTATCCTTGCCATGCCACACCTACTTTTACCTATTCCTCTCTTTCTCTCTTTCTCTCTCTCTCCCTTTTTTTTTTCTTTTTCCTTTTTCTTATTTTCCTTCTCTACTTATCGTTTTAACTTACTACTACGTTACGACGTTGTTCCATCTTCTTGGATGAGAAATGAGGTTAGTACATTCACCGACTCCAGGGAATCCAAAAGAGGAACGACGCCTTTACATTAATCCGACCTTTTCTTCCTTCAAGCCACACCAATCTCCAACTTTTAAGCCAACGGCACACCTTTTGAATAATCGTCAAATCTTTTCAATTTATACACCTACTTCGATTTAACCTTGTTAACTTGAAATGAAATTTCAACCAAGTTATTATCAATAATTGAAATCTAACCGAAACTAAATTCAAATAGTTTAAATACTTATACAACCGAGAAAGAGATAGAGAATGAGAGAGAGAGAGAGATAGAAAATAGAATTAATAGATAAGCTTTTATATTATTAAATATAATGTCATTCATTTTTTTGATTAGTTTTCAGTCGCTATACGCGTTGTGTAATATTTAATCATTAAATTATAAACAGTTAAGCGAAGTAGCAGAGAATAGATAGAAATTTTAAGGATTAACTTTCATTCAAATTAATAATATATTAATAAATGAGATCAAACACACACACAAACACAAATGATAATAAATTTGAGAACTCTCTAACATAAATAATAATAATAATAACTAGATATTAAATTTAGTGACCCTCTTTTCTTTTCAGGTCACTTTATCCTCATACACGTGAATGGTTTTATATGATTAGATAGTACAAATACAGTAACACAAAAAAGGGCATAAAAAAAAATTTAGGATTAGATAACTCGAAGAAAGATGCTCGTTTGCTAGGCATCTTTTTTGATAAATGGTTTCCCTTCGTCAGTTTCTATCCACACTCTTACCCATACCTCGAACCCCCGACCGGTATTACCATTTTTAAAGAGATAACAAATGATACTGATAATAAAGCGCATTCAAAACGAATGGTCTGTCATCGTTGGTTGTAGTCGAGACGTCGGACGTTCCTCTTTCTTTTATTTTTGCGAGAACGCGACGGCTCTCTTTTTCACACCTTCCGGGATAGGGAGTACTTTCTGTCTGTTTTTATCCTCATCCTGCTTCTTTTTCCCCCAACCACCCCCGTCTCCGCCTGCCGCCACCCTCACTCCCGTTATCCCGTTCAACCAACCTTTGCCATTTTCTTTCACTAGCTCGTCTCACCTCCTGACTACGAGGGTGACCCCCAACAACACACAGCTTCCGTCCTGGATAATTTATGAACGTTGACAGGGTACGCGCGTTTATAGAGAGGACGGATGATCGATTAGCTTTTTTCAAAACGCAAAGCGTTTCGTCTCGAATATTTGATAAATGAGACTAACTTTTGTTTATATATATGTGTATTTATATCATATATAATTAAATATTATATATATATATATATACACGGTTGTGAACTAAAATTTTCCAATCATTTAAGTGTTTGTATTTTATACGTTTTTATTTCCTTTAAAAGATATGAAAAATATTTTATTCTAAATATTAATAAAGAATTCTTCTTATATAATAAAATATTTATTATTTATTCTAGTATATTTTAGTTTTATTTATTTACTTAAAATTTAGCTAAGCGAGATTTTCGAAGAATTTATATTTAATTTTTTAGTATTAATTTCAATCTAAATTTTATCTTAGCCAAAAGAAATCCCGACAATGATTTTCAAATTATACTTATTTTTATAAATATTACAGACCGTCTTATTAAAAATAAATTGTCCGTTCTCCACCATACGAATTGTAATTTCGAATAAACATATTTTCAATAAACGTTTACAGATAATAAAAATCTCATCGGGGATAGGTACAATCAAATTATAAATAAATCATAATACATGGACGAGATAAGACTTCAACAACATCAAATAACATTCATCTCTTCATAAATTTAAGAAAATAAAAAATAAAGAAATAAAATAGAATATACAAGATCTCAAGTGAGTCTCTCTCTCGAGAAGGCCGAGTTCGAAGGTCATTGTTTGAGATATACTTTATCTACTTTTACCCCTCTCTTAGGAAAGAAAACGAGAAGATGGCGTGTCTCGGTGATCGCTTGCCGATTCAAATGGGTTCGAGGTATCGCGATCTCACGGATCACCCTGTTTCCACGTGTACGATCCATTTTCTCATGAATAACGCATTTTCCAGGAAAAATCGATATGCAGATTGCAGAATGTACCTACCTACATCTCATCCTCCCTCTATCTCTCTCTCTCAGATACACACACGCATACACACGCATATACACACATGCACGCAGACACACAGACACACAGATACTCTATTATTCTCTTACTTTCAGTCTAACATCGTCTCACTTTATCCACCTCACACAGCAAACATTGAAATACGTGCATTTAGGTCAGTGGAAATCGCATTCTCTCTTTCATAGACTCACTCTCTTCCTTTACATTATTTTACCCCTCCCCCTTATCTTCCTGTACCACCCTTAATCCCCCCTTTATCGTCGTTTCCTTACTCGTGAAAGGTAGCCGTGAATCGAAAGGAACGTCGAATTCCGGAAGGAAGGAAGCCAACGGGATCCGCGTGGGCGTGAAATTGAATTGTCTTATTGTAGGTAAACAGAGAACAATCGGGGTTAGCGAAGAATAAGACGCATATCCAACGTTGAATCACAAAAACCTAGAGGAAGAAATCTTATTCAGCGAAGTTTTAAAAGAAATCGTGTAACACGAAGCTTACGTAGGACTTTCCCTTTCGAAATGCTGATTCGTTTGATACTCTTTTCCCAAGGAAATCTTGAAATACGAGACTAAGAAACAAAAGAGTTTTATTGATAAGAATATAAGTATGAAGACACGACATTTATCAATTTTACTATTACGTGACGATTTATTTTAATATTTTTGTGTTAGTGTATATTTTTCTGACATTACAATGAAATAGTTTTTTGTTTATCGTTAGACATGAAATTTAAGGGTTTTAGTGATTTTTTTTCAATTGTTTGCATTTCAGTTAGTCATTATCTTTCTATTGTATTTGTTATGCACATACAATTCTTTTCTTGTAAAAAGAGAAGTCATATTTATACTACTCTTTACTATATTTGTAGTAACAAAGATAACACACACGTGCTTTGTTTCATTTCTGATTAGAGGATTTACAATTTTGTTTATCTAAATTAGTGAAAAAGAGTCACAAATGGTAATAAATTTTGCGTAGTGCAAGAAAGTGTTGGTATAGCAACACTAAATGTTGCTTTTAACAAAAGAGATATTTTTAATCTAAAATAAAGTTACAACACTAAGATTCTTGTGTGAGAAAGTAAATTTATGTTAAATCATGAAACGAATAACAAACTGTAATACTTTTTATACAGAAAAGAAAAATAATATAAAATTAACGTTGAGTATTCGTAATACTACAATTCACTAAACTACAAACAATGAATTTCTAAAACGATTCGGCTGAAACGTTACACATTAGCCTACATCGATAATGACGCTTTGGTTTCGCTGCGTCAACTATGGTTAATTGATTCGTGATAGTTGAAGCCGTCTATTATCGTCGCGTTCGATTGGCAAAAGGGTGAACTGTAGAGATGAGTTGTCAGAAAGGGTGAGGTATACATGCACACGTACGCACGCACGTACGTACAACTACATAAATACACACATTCAGAGATATAAACACTCACCTATACATATTAATCGTAAATTGGGTCGCGTTTGGTACACGATAGAGATTGGACGATTTAATTGTACGAACTGGGAGTACTATGCGTCAAAAATTTCACGTGTTTCTCGGTAGGCCAGTCAGTCAGCTTGCTATCCAACTATCTACCTACCAACGTCATCAAAAACTCTATTTGTTTCCCAGGTGACCTTTCCAAATCACCGTCTATTCTAAAAACTACCATGCGCGAGTCATCTTCTCGCGATGAAATGAATGTCAGGTAAACGTGGCACGAAAGAGCTATGATCGATGGATTTTTAGAGGATATACGATATCGAACACGTTTTTTTATTTATTTATTTTTCTTTTTCTTTTTTTTTTAGCTTAGTTTAGTTTAGTTCAGTTTTCGAAAATACAACGGCGCCGTTTATTTCCTCATTTGTAAATAAAATAAATAAAAGTGTCGCTATGAGTAATGACGATGAAATAACTTTGAAAAATCCAATCGATCAACGGGGAAACCTAATTCACACTATCGATCGTTTTCGTAGAATTTATCGAGGCTCCTGTTTTATTTCATTTTTATTTATTTATTTGTCTTTTTTTCCTTCTTTTTTTTTTTTGAAACAGAACGCTCCAGTTTATTCTCTCATTTGCAAATAAAAAAGAAAAAAAAAATGTCGCTGTGAATAATAACGAGCTAAAAAAATTCTTTTTGTTTTAAATCCTATCAATCAAGAATCAACCTAACTCGAGCTATCGATTATTTTTATAGGATAAAACGATATAGGAAAAAAAAATTTTTTCTTGTTTATATATATATATATATATACAATGGTTCTATTTATTTTCTCATTTGAAAATAAAAAAAAAAAGTGTCGTTTCGATTAACAACATAGAAATAATATTTCAAAAAAGTTCTATCAATCAAATAGAGATTTTTGTTAAATTGTCGATGAAATAATTATGAAAGAATGAAAAACAAAAAAAAAAGAAGAAACTGGAAAATTCCAAATAAAAATCTCTAATTCATAATTCTCTTACGTTTGGGTTAAATAGTTTGCCGAATAAGAGAGAGAGAGAGAGAGAGAGAGAGAGAGATAACGGGTATAAAAATTATTCAGATAAAGAAAAAGGCAGGTCGAGTATGCGCGACACGTTAGCCTCGATAAGGGCCAGTCGTATAAGGTTACCTGCCCTTACGACTACTACGTTTACCTTCTGCTTCCGTCTCGTACTTGGCAGTGATATCATTTAGATTTCATTACGAGCCTACATTGGTCCTATCTTAATGGCAAGTAAAAGTACCTACGGTTAGACTTAAGTTAATGTCAGAAGTTCGATAATACGGTTTCTACTTTTGCAATGAATGCATTCAAGTTTATAAAAGGAACTTCAAAAGATTTAAATAACTTCGTTCTATTTTTTCTTATCTATTATATTTCATTATTATTTTATTATAATAAATATCTTTTATATAAGATCAATTAAATATCAGGTAAAAGAACAGCACTCAAATTTTCAATTACTTGTATTAAAAATAATATTAAATGCATAATAACTTTATATTATATAATTTATTCAAATGCAATTTCTTGTGCATGATTGTTTTTTTTTTTGTATTACATTAAAATTGAAGACATCAGTAAATTGTTTTACCATCATTGTACTATAAATCATAATTTATTTTATCTTTTCGATCATTTTCTTCTAAAAGTTCACTATAGTAATACCATTTACCCGAAAATGAAGCAACATCGAAGAATTATGATTCATTCTCCCAACGATGATCATGGAAAATTTTCCTCATCTCTTACGAAAAGGAAAGAAAGATTCGTTATACCTTTGTTTAAGAGTAATTCAAAGAATGAGAGTAGCCCTAAATCGTCGAAGGATCGTCGTTCAGGCTCTTGGGTAAATTAAGGACCGTACATAAGAGACGTTTCCGGACACCCTCAATGGCGGTAATAACACTAACTTCTCGTCAGCTCACGTTGGGAAATTCTCGAAGGATTTTATCCTGTCCAACGAAAAATACCATTTCGACGAACGTTTGTTCAGAATGATATTTGGACAAAATAAATCTGGCAAAAACAAAACATATTTATCTGGATTACTGTTATTTCAATCCTTTTTATTTCGTTATCTTTTGTTTATAAAAATAAATCAGATAATACGGACGAGAGTAAAATGATTTTAATTGATTGAACTAACACGACAGAAATTTTGATAAATTTTAGAAGAAATAAATTAAAAAATACTTTATTTTTCAGATTGTATAATAAAATTATGAGATTAAGTGCAAATATGAATGGCCTCGAAAATGTGTTACATTATTTTGTTTATTATCTAAGAACTTTTGATTTAATCTGCATTATTAGAACTAGTTTCAAACGAATATTCGATGATTTTTTTCTATAATTAAGTCACGTGGATCGCATTAGACTCACTTTATTCTTATTGGATAATCCAATTGGATATGATAAGAAGAACTTCAAAGTAAGCTGTGTTTAGTAATAATTTGTAGAACAGTACAATAGTGAGAATTTCGATTAGCTTTGAAGTGAGATCGTCTTTGTCGAGAAATAAGAAGAAGAAAAAAGAAAAAAAAATAGAAAGAGAGAGAGAGAGAGAGAGAGAGAGAGAAGGATCAGTGGGTCGTCTTAAAGAGGTCGAAGAGGAAGCAGGAGGTTATCTCAGACGTGATCCAGCATAATGCGAGAGCAATTTGGTGAATGAAGTTAATTCAATGGCGGCTCTTCTGCACGTCTCAACTTTTCTCCACAGCCACTATTTCCTCACAGACGAACGTTAATTTTCATACAGATATGATTCTAACATTTTCACTACTTTCTAACGCTTTACAACTTTATTCTTAGTTAACAACACGTTATTCTTAAGTTTCAATTGGAAGAATCTTCACTTGTAACCAATTTCTCTCGAGGTTGTTTAAAAATAAATATATATAAAACTTCATTATAAAATTTCTAAAAGACGTTGATTATAATAATTGGTAAAATATTTTAAAGAGAAGTATAATAAACGCCTTGATTTTTATTTCATGCAAATAGAATCGAGTTTAGAATAATTTTTTGATCTCAGTTTATCTTATTTCTTTATAAAACGAGAGCTTGGTTTTTTTCAATGACGTTGAAATTTTCTTTAAATAATTTGTATAAACCACGAAATATAATATAATCATTTTATTAAGGGTAGAAGCATCCTCAGAATTGTTTTTTTTTTTTAAATTCTCTCGTAGTATCAAATTTATTATAATATTGTTTCATAATATTTCTTTTTATCGCGATATTAATTTTTATTTACAGAATCCGAGCGCGTCTTTTTAATATTGTCGCGCCTTGGTTTATGTTAATATTGTTCAAACAAAAAAGAAATCATGAGAAAAAGTAAAAACAAAATAAAGATTAATATCCCTAGAAAGAGAGAAATAGAGAGAGAGAAAAGATGGAAGAGGCAACGAAATAGAAATGAAAAAAGAAAACAGATCAAAAGTAAAAAAAGAATCAGTTGGTAGTGGTGGTGGTGGGTGAGTGGGGCAAGGCAGGGGAAAAATATTGAATAAGATTCGTACTAATGAGAGCCGCTCAACATGCCTTTGCCGTTTTTAATTAGAGAGAAAGAAACATACAAGGGTCCAACATCGGTAGTTCAATGATCGCAACCGGCTTTCTGTTTTAAACCCGAGAAATCTAGGTCGAACGGGAAAGAAAGATGGAAAGATGGAAAAATGGAAAGAAGGAAGAAGGAAGGAAGGAAGGAAGGAAGGACGGATGGATGGATGGATAGAAAGAAATGAAGAAGAGAGGGAAGAAAAAAAGAAAAAAAAAAGGGTTGCCTGATATTTTTGCTCACTCTATTCGAGAGAAAAAAAAATTTGTACGAGATAGAAAAACAGAGAGAGAGAGAGAGAGAGAGAGAGAGAGAGAAAGTCGGAGAGAAGAAGAATAAAACAAAAGAGTAGAACCACGGAGAATGACGCTAGCAACGAAGACCGCGGAAAGGCAAGAGAGCCTCATTAAAATAAACTACATTATTTTTCAGTCGTAAAATAGAAATAGGAAAAAGAAAAAAAGAAATACTGCTAGAAAGGTAGGGAAGTAAAAAAAGAACACTGAAAGAGAGAGAGAGAGAAAAAAAAAAAGATGAAGAAGAAAAAGGAAAAAAATATTAGTGAAACAGTGCTCCAGTGAAAACTGTTTCTCTTTATATTGTCTTCTCTTTCTCTTTCTTTCTCTCTCACCATCTCTCTTTTTATCTCTCTCGTGACCCTATGGATGGTGCGTCAACGTTTCATCTTTTTCTACCCCGGCACTATGAATGGAACTAACGGGCTTTGTTAACATTGTTATGGCTGGCAGACAACGCCATTGTTTCCTTACTGGCCACCTGTGCTTCCCACTTTACCTGCCGCGACTCTGCCACCGAATCTTCTTTCCTTTTTTTTTTCTTTCTATTTCTCTTTCTCTTTATCTCTTTCTCTTTCTCCCTCACTGTCTGTCTCTTTCTCATTCTATCTTTTCCTTTTCATTTAGTTACTTACTTGCACTTTTTTATTGTTCTTCGCTTAATCGAAGAAGTTGGAAAACTTTGAGCTATATAAAACTTCGATCCGTCAACGAAAGTGAATGAATGTTCATTTTTATTTTCCCCTTTTGTTTTTTCTTTTTTAACACGAACATCTCGTTAAGTTCAAGATACATCTTACATAAGAAATTTTGTTGCATGAAATAAAATGTGTTTATTTACTATTTTAATCCGATATAGAATATTTAATTGGATTCTTGAGAGGTACAAAGTATTTGTACACTTTTATATAATTACTTTGATCAATTATTAAGAAAGATACAAAATAAAATGTTCAACGAGTATCGAATTGACGAACAAAGCTTAAATCTTTGATCAAAATGTCAAATACTTAAAGTAAAGTTTTAATATTTTCTCCATTTATTACTCCTCTATTCTATTCTCTTCTTCTTGCTACTGCTGCTGCTGCTGTTGTTGCTGCAGCTATTCAGCCCCTCTTTAACGTTCAAAATCGAAGGCGATGACGATCGAACCGGTTACCGTCGACGTGGACAATCGATGTTGGCCATCAGTTGCAGTTTGCGCTGGCCGGTTATGCTCGGGACAATTGTTATTGACAAATCGTAATACCCGGTCATCAGTCATGACGGGAACAGGACACCCCCTGACCGTGAATGTACCCTCGCGTTCACGTTTCCCGTCAATGTGTGCAAGCTCGTAATCGTGTATTAGAGTAGACATACGGACCTCGAAGGGTCAGCGTTAATGTCTCGGAGGAGAATGGCAAGCTTCAATGCGTTCATAGTGGATTTGATTCGCGGTAGATTAATGGAAATTAGCTCAGAGACGAACAGAACCCATACGTCGATATATTCATGTATTATATATACATATATATATATATATATATACCTATACTGTATGTTTAGGTATATATGTAAAAGCGTTCTCGTATTTTGACTTTAACTAATCGATCGTCTCAAAAAGATATAACTCATTCAAAATCTTTATTCCTGTTAAATGAATTTCCTGATGACAGCGATTAAAACGTCGCTTAACTCAACTCTATAATTATGATTTATAGGAGTTAGCGATCGATGTTGGCTTCTCTTAACGGAAATTCAAGTTATTCCAGATCAAGAAGTTCAAAGTGGGTAGTGATGGTAGTAAAGTTTAGAGAAGACTTTACAGGTGTCAAGACGATCGTTATGATACTGAATTGTGCGATTACTTACATAGCACCAGAACATTATACTACCTGATCAGGCTCTCGTACCAACGTCTTAACTTCTACCCATTGATTCCCCATGAGACTAAGAGTATGATAGTATCGTTAGGATAATCATTATCATCATTCTGCGAACAATACTAATCTGGAGATATTCGTGGATCATGCCAATAATCCATAATATAATCAAATATCTTTACTTTTAATATCATTCGACATTTCTCTGTATTAACTGTATTATAAATTTGGATTTTCTTTTTCCACGATGTTAAAAAGAGAATAAATAATTATTAAGAAACATACTAATACGAGTAAAGATACCATTAGAAATTAAATTATTGGTAGATTTTAAGAAAACTAAGAGTACCGTCCACAATAGGTGGGTTGAAGATTGCCCCAGGTGGTATCCTTTAAGCTTATCTTTATTATAATCGTAATACTAAATCGTTGTTAGGATTGGAGACACCTATAGTGAGAGAAGGCTAGTATCCTGGCCGCAAACCTGTCACAAATCCTTGTTCTCGACACGCGCCACTGGCCAGCGATGATCGTAAGCATCAGGAGGATGACGTCAGAGCGCTCAGATGCAGGATCACCTAGGGTGTCCTGGGGACGTTACGGTCTGTCGCCTCCACCCTTCTCTCTCTCTCTCCCACTCTCACTCTCTCTAAGATCACAAATCACAAATAACGATATGTGTAATATGTCAACCCACGAGACACTGGATCCATGAAATTAATTGATCATTAAAAAGCTTTTTTACTTACAGGATCGCAATTTTATGGATTGAGGATCTATCAGAATGCTTTAACGATATCAATAATACCATCGAAATATCCTCGTAAATACGATACGTTACGAGCATAATCACTTGTCGTATCATTTTGTCGGTTCATTCGATTGACCCATGAAATTATTTACCACGTTATATATCCTAAAGGCGATCATAAATTCCGTGGCTTTTAATTGTCGCTCGAATGAAGGGACAAATTTTTGCTCTGTTTATTACGTTTATCGGCTTTTCATTCTCGTTGATGTAATTAACAATTACATCGATGTTGACCCAAAGCTATCGCTTCTGTTCATAATCGGAAGTATTTCAAATGCAGTTTAAACATTATCTATATCGATATGCGATAAAACTAATGGGTCGTCATTTTCAATTGCTTTCATAATTGACCTAAATTATTCTTTGCTTTTTTATATTTTTCGTGTTGTTTTATTACTATTAAAAATCAATTGGAATAAACTATAAGATGTTATTGATTTGTATCAAGACAGCATCAAATTTACTATCCCAGCACAAGATTATTTTTATTATATTTAAATATTACAAAACACCTTTGGACACCACCAGTGTATTTTTGAATTTAAATTGAAAATCAACCCTACATAATGTTCCTTCTAATCCAAATAGAGGACATAAATGCGGTACATTTGATCGAAGTGCTCGTAATGTTCGATTCCATAGAATCAGTTAGTGCTTGTATGTAAGCCACGTCCAAGTTGTCTTCCGGATGCTCGAGGAGAATGGGCAATGTAAATGAATGTTAGTTAGCGTTAGTATGTATGTGTGTATGAATGAGAAGTAAGAATAGATATCTAGAGAGAGAGAGAGAGAGAGAGAAAAGGATGAAAGATCGTCTAGGTCGTTCGAAATTGGCGACGAGCATTTGGCCTTTCTAAGATGACTTCGTTCAAGTGAGAGGAATACAGGAAGAAGAATAAGAGGAAGAGGAGAATGAAAGAGGTGGATGAGGAGGAAGAAGAGGTAGAGGAGGAGGAAGAAGGGATTGGATAGGTCCAACGTGGTTTTCGCGAATCGCATTATTCGCAGCTGAATGGTGGTAAATCAGGGTTTCGTAGAATTTGCTCGCAGAATCGGTACTTCCCTTGAGTCGTTCCTGTCCTGAAAGAGAAAGACAGAGAGAGAGAGAGAAGGAGAAGTAGAGGGTGGTTAGATGGAGGGGTGCTTGCCTACGGCAGAGAGCGGTCGCCTTGGGAATTCAATTATACCAACGGAACAATGGTACCCTGCCGGTAATGAAGGTACCGTCGTCGTCGGGAGGTCATCAGATTACTTGATATTTACAATATATAAGCCGGATGGTTGGCAAAAGTGTAGAGAGAGAAAGAGAGAGACAGAGATAGGAGGGGTAGTTTCCTTCTAAACCCTCCCTCCCATCCCATTCCATCCCTTACCACAACTTTGCGCGACCTCTCTTCGATTCTTTTCTTTCATCTAGCGAACCATTTACTTTCTTCTCGTTTTTTTCCCCCACTCACTCTTTTTTGTCATTCCTCTTTCCTCCCACACTCTCCTTTACCTCACTCCCTACTATTTCTTTCACTCATTCATTCGAATTTTATATAGCCTTTTCGCGTTCGTCTGCTGCTCGATGCTATGGGAAAATTTTTTCTATAACGATCGAACGGGCCATTTTCCGATATTACGCAACAATTGTTTTGCGAATTAGGAAAAAGAGAGAGAGAGAGAGAGTGAGAGTGAGTGAGAGAGGGAGGGATGAATGGTAGGATGAATTTAATTAATCGACGTGGCATCGCGACTCGTCGAAAACGATTCGCCTCGATAAATTGAGCGTTGCGAGAGGGACCCAGTCACGATTTAAAGCAATCGTCTGAATAAATATCCGTTCTGGTACGCGTTGGAAAAAAAAGGGGTAGTTTTCCGAAGAGAAAGAGAGAGAAAGAGAGAGAGAGTGAGAGTGAGATCGTTTTTTTGATTTCAACAGAGAACGAGTTTTGTAATTACGTTAAAGGGTAAAAGAAGAAGGGAAAAGGTCCTGTGCTTCCCTCTCGCTCGATTGGCCATGCGTTTAAAAACGAGAATTGATTCTGGCGATGATTTAAAGAGCCTAAATTCGTTACTTCGTTTTCGTTTTCGTTTTCGTATTGGTATTCGTTTCTTTTACCTTTTTCTTTTTTTTTCAAATTTTCAATTTATTTGGTATTCTTAATATTCCTAATATTCAAGACTAAATTCTTTATTCGCGTGCCACAATTTTTTTCTTCATCTCTTCTTTAATATTATTATTAATATTTTCATCGTATTTTGTATTTCTGTTTTAAAACGAAAACGTTTAGATCGTTTTATGAAAATTAATCAAACTTTGAAACTACATCTATATTATCTATTATATATATATACGAATTCTATTACACAGGATTCTATAAAATATGGATTATTTCTAAATAATAATAGTATTATAAATAACGAACATCGAGGTGTATTGTTAGCAGGAGATAAACATAAATAAGGGCATATTAAAAAGTTTATATTAATTCGGCATTCATATAACGTTCAAATTAATATGATATTACGTATTGTTCGTATTTCATATAGTGAAAATTTTATCAAGGATTTAAAGTATGCAAAATATTTAATCCTACTTCTGTCGGAGCCATATATTTCATACGTATTAAATATATTATTAAAGTTTAGAGTTTCTCGTTGTTAACCCTTCGAACCTAATAATTCTTTCATTTTTCAAATCAAATTTATCAAATTTCATGAATACAACCGTGACAAATATTTCGATGAATGATAATAAACAAAAACAAAACTAACTAATTTTAATAAATAAATGAAATTTCTATTAACACTCGATCATCATCGTCATTATCGCGACTCTGAAAAGTATCGAATATTACATAGAAATTCAACAAATTTGTTTAAATAACGAATCTTAGCAGCTGCTCGACATTTATGGTACGTTAAGTGTCAAATAAATATTTAATTTAGATCGTAATTCAAAAGAAAGAGAGAGAGAGAGAGAGACATATATTCTAGCATCCAAATAACTCACATCAGTTTATAATTCGTTTGCATTCGAAGATAAAATCATAAAAAAATAGATATATGAAGATAAAGATATTCCGATGACAGGAATATCCCATTAATCTTCTGTATACCTTTAAATAGAATATCTGATTGATATAACGAAACGAAATAAAAAAAAAGTCAGTAGATACTCCGATCAATAAATAATTCATTGCATATCTCAGTATATAACAATGTTCCTACTCCAGAATAGCAAAGAAACTGTAAATTGAAAGATGTAAATTGAGCTTTGCGAGAATGTTTTTGAGTATCTCTTTCTATCTCTTTCTATCTCTCTCTCTCTCTCTCTTTCACTTAAATAACATCATAACAATTTCTACGTCTCGATTCTTGATAAAGAGACATGCAGATATCGCAGGAAGGATTCCTTTAACAAGCTGGACGTTAAAAGAGATACTTGAAATATATTCAAAAGTCGTAACTCGTGCAAAGGAAAAGCTTAAATATAAAGAAAGAAAGAGAGATATTATAATAAAGAATGTGTGTGTGTGTGTGCGAGAGAGAGAGAGAGAGAGAGAGAGAGAGAGATAGAAAAGGTGTAAAGAAAAGTCTAATACAAAAGAATAGTTGCTAGCATTAACATAGGACATCCTATTTTCATCCTCTTCTCTTTCTCCAGTAATTCAACCTCGCTGGTGAAAATGGGAAATTAAAATTAACATAAAAAAAGAAGTAATAAAAAATAAATATTAAAGGACAGAAAAAGAGATATGATAGTAAAATAAAAATAAAAAAAAATATTTAAAAAATGAAAAGATTCGGTCTTATTTTCTCGAATGAGATTTCATGTCTAGTAAGTATGGATTTTACTAACGATCGAGCTAATTTGTATGCTCGGTTCCATTCAGACACAACCCCTCGTAAAACGGCGAATGAAAGACGAAAGAGATCGTGTGTGTATGTATACGTATACTATGTTGGTGCATTTAGGCGTATACATGTATGAATACACGTATATAAAAGCCAATGAGAGAGACAAAGAACGCGAATGGTTCAGTGTCCGTTGTAAAGACCCTACTTCTCTTTCATACTCACTCTCTTTCTCTCTCTCTCTTTTACTTTCTCTTTCTCTCATTCTCGAAGCCACTCGTCTGTAGCTCACCTAATGGCCAGCTCAAGGATGCATTTACATGAAAATACCTAGAAAGATGCTTAAGTATTATCGGTGTGTTTCACGTTGCCTGTTTCAGCTTGGTAGACAGGTAAGAGACGAGATAACGTCAACTATTCAGACAATTTGTGGCATGGGTAAGATAAATAACTACTTCAAATAATATATGAATGATTTATAAATGCATACTATGTGAATTCATTCGAGTATTATCATAAATTCTTTTTTACGGAATGATGATCATTCAATGTCATTTCATTTGAATTAGAACGATTTAAATCAATGCATACATTCGTATAGGATTGATTTTTAATATTTATATTTGAGATTACATTATTATAATGAACAGGTAAACTATATGATAACGTCAAGTATTCATATAATGTGTGGCATTAATAGATAAAAGACTACTTCAAATATCTGAATGATGTATTATACGTGTATTTAATAAATTGATTCGAATATTATATCATAAATTCTCCTTTTTTTTTTTTTCTTTTAAGAAAAAATGATTATTTAATGCCATCAAATTTGATTTAAAACTATTTACTCCTATAGGATTGATTTTCATATTTTAGTGGATGGGCAAACGATAAGATAATGTCAAATATTCAAATAATCAGAGGTATGGGTAAATAAAAGTAGATTTCAAATATCTAAATGAAATTTATATTTCGGAATATTCGAATAATTTATCCGTGTATTCGTTTAACTTGTGTACCACAAATTTGTCTTTTAAAAATAACTCGTAAACTTTGATCAAGATTTTCGATGACTTTAAAAGAAATAATTTATTCGTATCAGATTTATTTTTAATGTGTTTTAGATTGCATCATTATATTGGACAGGTTAACGACGAGATAACGTCAGCTATAGTTGGACTTCGTTATGACTACTTAGGAGATGTAAAAATAACATATTTGAATATTCAAATTCTCCTACTATTATAACTTATTTAAATATTATTTTCATTATGTGATTATTGGACATACCCTTTTTATCAGATATAATTTTAATATTCTACTGCATAATTTACTTAAAAAAAAAATATTGCATAACTTTATTGATCAGTCTAATAATTATTTTTTATTTATAACTATATTCAGTCTTTTAATAAATAGAAGAATAAAATCCAATAATACTAGAAAAATACTACAAACAATACTACAAAAAATATAAAAATGTACGAATGCACATTACGTGCATTCATTGAACTCATTATTACAGATGTTCTCTTAAAAAATGTTTATGCAATCTTACTGAACCTGAATAATGAAGAAAAAAAAATCAAATAATCATTAGTATAATATTGACTTATCGTGTGTTCAATTATTTTCAATAATAATCGAGGGATGGAATCACTTAGAGAAATTTGGTGGAACGTCAGGATAATGTCGTTTCGATTGATCGTCTCCTTGCTTTCCCTTTTCTCTCTCTTTATCTTTCTATCCTCGTGGAATCGTAAATTCACTTCGCGAAGTACCGCGTGCGGTCGAAGAACGGAACGAGCACGTCGAACGATTCGAAGTAGCCCTTCGCTTCTCGTTAAAGGATTTCGTGGATAGATACGAGGTACAAGGAAGGGTAACATCAGAGTGAGTGTGAGAGAAAGAGGGAGGAAGAAGAAGATGAAGAAGAAGAAGAAGAAGAAGAGAGAGAGAAAGGGATAGGTAAAGGAAAAGGAGGATAGTTGGAGAAGACGAAGGCGTGCGGATTGCGGCAGCAGTCGCGAGCATTTACGCGCTTCGCAGCCGCAGTGCTGGTAGTTCGAAGTTGCCATTCAAGGCACGTAGATTGCTAACCTAACTTATTTAGCGGTTTTAGCGGTATTTGATTAGTTGAGTGAATTTCCGAACTGTTTCAGCCCTCTGCTCGCGTGCTATCGTCTTCGTCTTTCTATCTTTCTCTATCTCTCTATCTCTCTCTCTCTCTCTTTCTATTTATCTTTCTATTTCTCTCTCTCCCTTTCTCTCTCTCCCTTTCTCTCTTTCTATCTATCTTTCTTGTTTTTTAACCACTTTTTCTATATGCTAAAAAAACAGTAAGAAATACAAAAATTAGAGACAGTTTTCTCATGGAATATTCATACCAGATTATCCAAATAGTTTTGAATGTTAAACTTTCTCAACGTATTTGAGAATAATATTCTCTTACTTGTAGAATTTTTTAATTGATTTTAATTTTGATAAGAAATTTGTTATTATCTTGGTTTAAGGATTATAATTATTTTTAATTGATTTTTCAATATTGCTTGAACAATTACATTTCCTTAATTTAAGATGTTTTCTATTTATTTTTTATTTAAAGTCATATTAGTTCGTTGTTTGTTATTTTGAATTTTTCTATAATTGAAAAATATTGAATTTTGGTATTTGATATAAGAGATTTAAATTGTTGAAAATAACTTTTTATTTAAATCGTTATGCAAACTTATTGCGGATAAACTTGCTTCTTCGTAAGTTTTATATTTTTCTTTCATGTTTATTACTTGAACATTTCTGCACGCATTCATGAAAGTACGTATATTTTTTCACATACATTTGTATTATCATACACGTATGAATCCTCTTAAATTCCTTCATATACTATATCTACATTGTAAGTCGAGAAAGGGTTTAAATTATGTTGACTTACCTTGCGAGTAGTTCATGTCCTTTTTTCATGTACTTCGATGATTACTCCTTGCCGGAGTATCGCTTTCACGGAGGATAAACTAACACCTGGAAGAAACAATATTATCGATTAGTACAATTCTATATAATTTTTATTAACAGAAATCATTAATCGTAGTTTCTGAGCATTAAATCAGTATTAATAAACTAATAATATACATTCATGAATTAAATAATATTTCATTTCATAATTGAAATATTATTTCTATAATAAAAAAATATATTAAGTAATCGATTTAATTATCTTCATGCAAATGAAAAAAAATATAAAATAATTATATTCGAACATTATTAATTTCCACAACTATACAGAATCTCTTTAACTTGAATGAAAAAACGTAGTAAAAAATGTCTAATAAAATAATTTAATTCTATAATAACGTTATATTAATATAGAGTATATAAAAAAAAGAGAAAATATATATATTATTAGAAAAGCAATTATTTAATATGAGACATAAAATGATAGTTCACATTGGAAACGTCTTGTTAACGAGTACAATGATTTTTCTTGTTAGGACTTGTCATGAAGGTATGATAAAGAGGAAAGAGATTGTCCAGTAGGTGGACACACACCATAGTCGTAGTCGACCTTTTCCTTGTCGTTGTCCTGAAAGAGGAACGAGCATGAGATAGAGTAAATTAGTTCAGGAAACTATTTCGAAGCCGTTTTAACGTCCGGCGTATAATCTAGGATCCCCTTCGCAGAGAAGTTAACTCTTTCTTTCTCTCTCTCTTTCTTTCTTTTTCTTTATTTTTCTTTGAGCTCGTTCTATTCGTTATCCTTGTCGAGTAGTACGACGTATCAGCAGAAAGACCAGAAAAAAAAAGAGAGAAGGAAAGAGGGAGAGAAAGGCACTCTTCTAACCATTCGTTTTCCCTTCGGAAACGCGAAACGTTCGATCCTCGCGTGCTGCAGCTTCTTAATGGCGATCGGAATGTCGTCTAATTAAACCGAAATTATCGATTTCGTAGTGGACATAGCCGACGGCTACACACTGCGACCAACCAGAACCTAAATCCTTCTCCACATTCCATCCATCCTCGCGAATCCGTCGTTAATGCATTCCTAAACATTCGTCCCTCGATCTCTCTCACTCTCTCTCACTTATTCTCACACACTCAATGTTACCAATCAAGAACTACAGATATTTCGACAGTAGCCTCGATAATGAAATTCTTTACAAGTTTCAATAACGGGGACACAGAATTGAAATTTATCTTTCTTTTTATACCAATTCTTCAATATCTAGGTAATATTTCTTTTTATTTTCTTGTTCTTGCTTTGTTTTAACCAAAAACTATTTATTCGGACAACTAAAACTTTATTTTTAGTTATTTCTAGGTCTGCTAACACGTTGAATGTTATTTTTACCGGTAACCGGTGAAATCATTATGTTAAGTTAACATAGCATTTAAAAATAACGTGTTTAATTAAATTAAAATTTGTTTTAATCAATTCTTCATATATACTCCTTACCCTTTGCACATTTATAATAACGATTATTTCAAAACAAAACCTTAAGTTTTTTTTTCTTCTTTTCCTAAGTCTATTAAGTGGAGTTCAAATTACCAGTTCGATAATGCCCTTTTTCTTTATTTCTTTCTTTCCCCAAGAGGTCTAACATCCCCGCAGAGAAATAGTCGATTGGAAAACGAGGTACCTCCAGAGTGGCTGATCGACGGAACGTCGTTAAATCCCCCTCGGTGACCGCAATATACGAGGAGGACTTATTGGCTAACTAAGCCAATACTACCGCAAACGTTCTGTCCATCTGGTGCGCTAATTAGCAACTTGCGATAGGAAACGACGATTGGCGTCTCTAATAATCGAAGATATTATCCAACTTATTCGAATCTACAGGCTTCTTTTCTTTTCCTTTTTTTTTATATTTTATTTTTTTATTTTTTTATTTCTTTATTTAATTAATATATAACTATCAGGAAAAGATATTTCTAATTTTTTCTGTTCAATCGATTGTAACATCTTAATGTTCAGGGTATCCCAACAATTCGACTCACCGAACTGCTATAAACGATATTAATTTTGTTTTTAATTTAGAAATGGAATTCGTTAATTTTGTTATTATTAATATAATATAATTGTTTATTATTATTTAGTATTTATTTATGGGGACATTGAATTAATATCTGCGTTGAATATTTGAAATGGCAGAAAACTTAAGCTAATATTTTGTTAACAATATCATAACTAATGAAAATTTATATCTCGAAATGGAAAAGAAAATATTTTTATTTTATATTTTCTTGATTTAAATCACACATTCGTAGGATATTTATTTTTGTACAGTGAATTTAATATTTTCGAATTAAAAAGGTAAACCGAGTTAACTTGGACAATATAATTGTTTGAAAAGTTATGAGACATTTTCGTGTGTTTGTTCAATACCGTGTTCAAAGTTATTCTTTTTATCGGCTTGTTTATCAAGTTCACCGTTCAAAAAAGGACATCTTTTAAGAAGAGAAAGATGAGTTATGAAAAGGGGATATACCGAGTATAGGATCAAACGAGAAGATATATTTGTCTTGCTTTTACGAAGGGTGATACGATGGATATCTACTGTGATGCAGTAAAAGAGAAAGAAAGGAAAAAGAATGAAAGGAAGAAAGAATAAAAGACAGTTGGACAATTAGCTGAAAGTGGTGGAAGTTTTCTCAGTAAACATCACTTAGAAAAATACAATCTCGAGATTCTAGGCAATCGTAAGATGCATCTTAGTATGTTGGTTTCCTCCTAGGATATCATTCGGACCCTGAAATAATCGGATAACGTCGATCACGTGATAGGATGTGCCTTTTCCCGATGAAATGGGGAAAAATGAGAAAATAAGAAGTAGGGCGAAGGAAAAAGAGAGGAAGCTTCGCGGAAACGCGATTCGATATGCTTCAGATAAATTGATACGGGTTGGATTATGAACAAATAACGGCATTCGTATATTCCGTATATATTTTATATATAGGAAACAATGTTTCCGGAAAAAGGGAGAAAAATGAATTCTTGATTTATATGATCGTAGACACACTGTTAGGGGTTATTTTTAGATTATGTGTCGAAAAATCAGCTGGGAAGTATTCTTTAATGAATAAAATGGATTAGGTATGGTCCATTAAGAATATAAGAATGAATGTGGTACTCTAAATCTATTTTTTGTTCAACTATTAATATTTTAATACTAGAATTATTATATAATTATTTTTATTAGATTAGTATAAATGGTAGATTAGTCATTTAAATATTTTATTAAAGTAGTATAATAGTTAATAAGATTAAAAAGAATATTTTATTTAAATAATTTATATATAATATTATATATGCGTGACACATTTTTATACTTAAAAAAAAGAAAATTATTATATTTTAAACCAATAGTTCTTTAAATTTTTCGATTAATCTAAATTATACCAAATTGCTATAGGTCAAATTTTAACAAATATATTTTGCGAGACAGTCAAAAAAAATATAAATCTATAAATTCAATTAATTATAATAATTCATGGAATGGATAAGCCTGTTGCTCGGCGCACATTTTTCCCAAATCGTGAAATTCAACTGGAGACTTTAGAAACCATTGGTTTGAACAATCATTTTTACTGATTTCTAATATTCTATTGTTAACAAAAAATGAACTTTTAAAATAATTAATAAAAATATTGAAAGGTAAATAAAGAAGAAATCGATTGGGTGAGATGAATTTTTACGTATTTTCGAGATGGGAAAGTGAAATGAATTCAGGAAAAAGATGAACTTAGGATTCTTTATCGAGTCTCCAGTTCATAGCAATATTGCCTTATAGGTTCCAACCATTTGCAGAATAAAAGATTTGCGAACATTGGACGTTGGTATGTATGAACGTCAGGTATGTTTGAACCACATGACCTTTCTATGCCTCGAAACGATGGACATTGGTGGTCGAAGAATAAAAAGAGAGAGAGAGAGAAAAAGAAGGGTTGGTAAGAAAAAAAAAAATAAGAATGGAAGGAAGCTTGAGTTACAGAAGGGAAAAATTGAATTATCATAAAGAAATTGCTTTGGAATATTTCGTACGGTTCTATTGAATGCCAACGAGTATATGAGACCTTAGGCATCGATAGAACTTTCAATATATCGTCATAAGTTTTGTTAGAAAAAGAAAAATCGATGAATAAAGAAAAAAAGAAAAATAGTACCCATCTAACCATCGAGAATTTTAAAGAATCGTAACTTTTTTTACTGTTACTCCTATTGAAATAGCGAATATAAATATTTTACAACAACGTGTACAAAATAATCCCTCAAGAAATTGAAATACTAAACACGATAACACGAAAGAAGATTAAATATCCGAGTGTTTTATTTTGTCTTAATCACGGAAAATTGTAGTAACGATTTAATGTAAGAGAATTAGTCAATAAAATCTGAGGTTATTTTAGGAAGAAAAAGAAATAAGTAAAAAAAAAAAAAAAAACTGAGGACAAATTTCAATCATGACAGAAACGAAAGTGATAAAGATAAAAGTTAGGTGGATAGAAGTTAGAACGTTGGTGGGAATACCACGATAGGAAGAAAGAGATAGAAGTTAAGAGAATAAAAATTTATCGTCCATTTTATATCTCATATAACCGATGGCAGCGTAACAACCTAATGCGTACAACACCTGCGCGGGTGCCCTCGAAGCCGGATATATCGACGTATCGCTTAATTCTAACGACGATGAAAGCGTACATAATGCGAACTCAATATCCTGCAACCTGTATGCCAGCGACTAAAAGTGATGAGGAGGAGGAGGAGGAGGATGAGAAAGGGAGAGAAAGAGGAGAAGGAAAAGGAGAAGGGGTATGAGAGAATAGAGAAGGGTTGATCATATAGGATGCACGACGGTCCTTCGCTTGGCAACATCAAATCCCCGACATCAGCCATTATACGCTCATTTTAGGTTAATACTCGCTTGATGTTGCCGCATTGATCTAACGACACGACTACCGCTTGATGACATTAAAGTTGAGCACCACTGTACTCTGTACCACTACTACTACTATTACTACTACTACCACTACTACTATCATCACAAGCGACAGAATTGTGAACGTGGTTTAAGTGGTAGTGGTGATGGTGATGGTGATGGTGGTGCGCATTGTGTCCACCCTTATTTACCGAAGTTACCGTATNATAAAAATTTATCGTCCTTTTTCTATCTCATATAACCGATGGCAGCGTAACAACCTAATGCGTACAACACCTGCGCGGGTGCCCTCGAAGCCGGATATATCGACGTATCGCTTAATTCTAACGACGATGAAAGCGTACATAATGCGAACTCAATATCCTGCAACCTGTATGCCAGCGACTAAAAGTGATGAGGAGGAGGAGGAGGAGGAAGAGGAGGATGAGAAAGGGAGAGAAAGAGGAGAAGGAAAAGGAGAAGGGGTATGAGAGAATAGAGAAGGGTTGATCATATAGGATGCACGACGGTCCTTCGCTTGGCAACATCAAATCCCCGACATCAGCCATTATACGCTCATTTTAGGTTAATACTCGCTTGATGTTGCCGCATTGATCTAACGACACGACTACCGCTTGATGACATTAAAGTTGAGCACCACTGTACTCTGTACCACTACTACTACTATTACTACTACTACCACTACTACTATCATCACAAGCGACAGAATTGTGAACGTGGTTTAAGTGGTAGTGGTGATGGTGATGGTGATGGTGGTGCGCATTGTGTCCACCCTTATTTACCGAAGTTACCGTATCAACGGTTCTAGGGATTTCACCAGACGGATCAACAACGGAGATAAAAGACAACGGGAATTGTTTTCGCTGGATAAACCAACCGAACACTGTGTTCGATCATTTGTATCATTTTCTCTCTTATGTGTATGACATTTGGAAAATATCATCTGTAATGAATAGAACCGATTGAAATTCGTTCGTTTGATTGAAATTAAGTGATCTAGGGTGATTATTTTTATTTCTTTTATTAACATTATTTTATATTTCACGATTATTATTCTTTTTATAAAACAGAAATTTAGAAGTAGTAATTGCAATATTAAATAATTTGAAAATAAGAAATTAAGTAAGTAAAAAATAGAAGGTGATTAATATAGTTAAAAGTAATTAATAAAAATTTACTAACCATTTACTTTCAATAATAGTGTGTGAAAGTATTAACAAAAAACATACTTCTCCGAGCTTGATTTTTCTCATTAAATATTCGTTCAACGAACAATAACTCAGATTAGTATAAATGTTAAGTTAATGACTTTTGTGTGAACATAAATGAACTATTTATTTATTAACAATATGATCTTCTATCGTTAACTTAAACTCGCATACGCCAGTTCACTCAAAAACTAATAGAATATTTTTATTATATAATCGAATTAAATCACGAACAATCTTTTTCTTAGTTTTACCTGGGACAAAAAGAGTCCTACGTACATCGAAAGTTCTTTCAACAGATTTTCGTAGTCCTTACGCGAAGAAAGTGCACGAAGGGCGGTCGTAACTTTCATAGGAAGTTTTTCCTTCGTTCCGAAAGTGCGCCATTTCGAGAGGAACAGAACGAAGTAGGGGGTGAAGAAAAAGAAAGGGAAAGAAAAGAAAATGAAAAAAAAAGAAAAAGAAATGCAAAGAAAGAAAGAAAGAAAAGAAATGAAAAGAAGAAGGAGAAATAAAAAGGAGGAGGAGGAGAAAAGAACGTCCGTGCACGACTTTCTTCTTCTGAACGTGGATAGCAGTTACGACAATAACAGCAACGAAGAGGGTTGAAGGAGTTGAAGCAGAGCAAAAGGGCCTAGGTTTAAAGGTCGTCTCGTTTCTCGACTCGTTTTAGAACACTACTACTTTTCTCTAACATAAGTTCCGCACGTGTAGGCAGCGGCATCGTAAACTTTTGAATTATCTTCTCCTCGTTTGACTATTTTTTTATTCTTCTTTCCTTTTTTTTTTATATCTTTTCTTTCATTCAATCATCTCAAACTGTCTATAACTACACTTTTATCAATTTATAATTTTATTTATTACTTTTTATATTTAATTCTACAACTCTGGTCAACTAAGATGGTTAAAAAAAACGCAGCATTAAAATTTTTTTAAATAATTACTTTGAGTAAAATAAAAGTTATCAATAAAGTTAATTTCAATCTTTAATTAAACATTAAAATAATTGAAAAACATTTATTGTCGGTAAATAGTTTTCTGTTTTATTTTACAAATAAGATTCAGAGATCGAATTTTCAACCCCTCATAGTGAAACACACGACTCGGTTGGGTTATTTAATTCCATAACAAGATTTTTATTTCATTCTCATTTCCATAAGTTTCATTTAATACCAATTCGCAGTTGTTTTTTTGGGTTTAACAAAAAGTAACAATCGTGGCTTTGATAAAGTTAAATTCACCGTTGGTCGAATCCCGTAAAGAGAAATGTCATATCTGATCCAACGTGAAGTGCATAGAAAATAGAGAAGGATAGATAAAGAGAGAGAGAGAGAAAGAGGGAATTACATCATGTAGTGTCCTTTAGGGAGTCCCTAAAAAGGGATGCAGCCATAGTCCGTGGAGGGTAGACGTTCTTTGTGCGTAGATGCACGAAGGACAAAATTCAATGCGTATTTGAATTTACGCTCACTCTCGCTCTCTTTCTCTTTCTCCCAAGAGAGAAAGATAGAAAAAGAGAGTTTTAATTAAAGTCGATTTATCTCGTCGAAGGTACGATTCAAAAGTTTCGACGAGAAGGTCGCATTTTTCGAAGATCATCTATTCGTCTCGCGGACGTTCTTGAATTTCTACGATTTTAATAACGGCGCCGAACCTAACCTTCGTGCCTTCGTGTTCTGCGGAAAAGTAAGAGAAAAAGAAGAAAAAAAATGATAAGGGAAAGGGAGAGAGAGAGAGAGAGAGAGAGAGAAAAGAGAGATAGTAAAAAAGAGGACAAGAATAAGAAGAGAAGAATGATCGTTTATCCCAGCAGACGAGAATCTCATTCTTCTTTTCTGCAACGCGGCAGAGAACCGATGCAAGTGGCGGCATCCTTGACGGCAGAAATTAAAAGCGCCCGAGCGATCCCATTAATCTCGAGACGATAAAACGATTAGTGATCCTAGAACAAACGATCGTTCCTGCAAATGCGTTAAGAACGAATCTTACAATCGATGTTTCCTAACACACCATTTTCTTTTATCTTCAACGTCCATTTGGTCATTGTTTTAAATAAAAATAAATACGTCATAAATAAGATTTATTGTAAAACTTCCAAGTAAGATAGCTGAGGATTTTATAGTCCACCTAAAAGTTATCTTAGAGTATTTGATTAAACTCAAAATATATTTTTGCAAAACATTTTTGTTTGGTTAACTTGGTAATCAGAAGAAGAAAAAAATTGATCCCTTTATAGAAAATACTCTAATCAGTATCGATCGTTTGGCATATGCATGATTTTGATCAAATTATCAATAAACTTATAATTATGCTACTTTGGTTCCTCCCCTTAATCATTCCTTCGTTCATGTGTAAATGATTTACATCCTTATACCGTTGACGCTAATAATACGATCAAAAATTTCATCATAAATTGCATCATTAATTTATACCTAAACCCAAACTGGGTTATAACCCGCGAGAGTAATAAGAATTCGATATAAGAGTACGATAAATCGAGAAATATGGATAGTTACCGTGCATATATATGAAAAGTAGGATGTATAGGTAACTATAATACAAGTATAGATGGTAGTACAATATATTAAATGAACAGACGGGCCAAGAAGAACGTTTCCGATATCTTCAAATCTTTTTCATCTAACTAAAGTGAAAAACGTTCTGTACGTTATTCTCCTTTACCATCCGAGGCATCTGTGCTATACAAGTATCCGCCATTACTGGATATGCAAAACGTACCATATTGCTGCACATTTATTACCATGATATTGGCCATGGAATGTTAACTAGTCGAATGAGATTTCTGGGGCTTGCTACCTAGGAAGCTTTATTATCTCATCCTGTTATGGACAAAGGGACGAATACGAGAGGGGTGACAAGAAAGAGAAAAGAGAAATAGAAAAAGATAGAATGAGGAGAAGAAAGGAAAGGGAGTTGTAACGAAAGACACACCTGATTAAGAATGCACCCTTCTCTCTACGGTGTCCATGATCCGTGGTTAGGGCTGGTGACATTAATAGCAACTACATCCGACGACGATTCATTCCCCCCAACCCTCAATCCCACCACCATCATCTCACTCTTCCTTTCTCTTTCTGTCTGTCTTTCTGTCTTTCACTTTCAGGAAGCTTACCCGCTTGTTATATTTAATTCAACACCCACCGCTAATTCGCTCCAACGCATATTCAATCATTTCTGATCCAGGAGGACGTAACGTCTTTATTGTCCTTCCTGCTTTCATATAAGTTTGTAACAATGACAAGGAAAATCCTCGTGGCTTTATAATCCTGAGAAACTGCCTTCTTCTTCTTTATTATCCACTCTTTCTTCAGACCACTTTTTTTTCATTCTCTTGTTTTTGTCCTCGAGGCTTTTACGCGTATCAAGAATTTTCTTAATGGAATAGTAATTTTCTTTTTTATTTTCTTTAGTTTCTATAATTTTGATAATCATTTTGACAAAATAAAATGATCGAATTTGTTGGAAAACATTTGTCATGAGTAAAACGTCATTGATAATTTTCAATTGTAAAACATTATTATGTTTTTTTTTACATTTTTCAAGATTAATTATTAGCTAATCTAAATAATTTAAGAATTATCATTGAATCATTTTTACATTCAAGAAAAATAAAATAAATTTACAAATCTCTAAAATCTGATAATCATTAAATTTGATTAAAATAATTTGAAATAAATCCCAATACAAATTTTTTTCCCCCTAAATTAACAATAAAAATAATGACCACGTATATCGGAAATTAAAAGAAAAAAATTTATTAAATAAGTGTAATAAATTGAATGGGACAAATGTTTAAGTTAGATATGATTTTCTGTACGTCGTCAAAATCGCATTATAAAAGCATTAAATTTAGCGTACTTAAATGTTGATATCCTAAAAGAGAGAATATGGCGTTGGTTTCAGTGTACATGGCAGAACCGTAATCCTAACATCCTTCTTCCTCTTTTAATAACATCATTCCGGCAAACCATTCTTCGTGAACATTTCGCGACTTTCACGCAATCGACTATGAAAACATATCGCGTGAAGACTATATTGTAACGGTCTGAACGTCGAGACACGAGCCACTATGTCTCCATTTCTTGTGAAAATGATCCTCGATATATCTCTCTTTCTTCTTATGATCATCTCCGGAGTATACCTATTATTTTTATCCTAACGTCTCGCACTTCAACTATTTTCTAAATCGACTAGAAATAAAAATCCTTCAAGAGGATCCAAACATATTACATTTTTACATCCCTCTTATATCTCTTATTTTTATAAACTAAATCATTTGATCTAATATTTTGTTAGGTTTGCGTATTACAAAGATGGATTGAAAAGTTTCGAGAATGTGTCAAGAAACACGGAAAATTGTTTCTATTTAAGGCATGAAACTTTCTAAATCATCCCTCGTACAAATAAAATTGCAATTTTGTTATTATTTAATTACGGTCATGCAATGAGTCAATTTTAAGAGTAAAATAACCATTAAAGATTTTTGCTTACACATAATTGTTTTATAATATAAATAATAATAAAATATATTCATAAATTTTAAGATGGAATTTTTTCATTTACATTTGTCCATTGTTCAAATTATTGATAACTGTTTTAAATGTAAATGAGAATGAATTTAATGAAATTTAATTAAATGTAATTTGATTTTATTTCATTCATCTAATTTCGTTTGGTTTTAGATCTCTTGGAAAGTCTTCCAACAGTAGAAATACATTAGTTTTCTACATACACACACCTGTACGTGTACGTAGTTGGAAGGAAGCGTGAATTTGGCTTCTTCCTGCCACGATGCATTGCCTTTGTATCTTGATATTGCTTTCCTTGCGCGTGCTTTCCACCATCTTTCTCTTTCTCTCACACTCTCGCATCTTCTAACACGAAACTTAGAGAGGCGTCAGACGGAATACTAATTCGGGATCGCAGATGTACAGGTTCTTAATTTCGCAGGCAGCTTTATAAATCGGTCCTTGCGCAATACCGATGTGTGCCGTCGATGAGACGAAGTGAAAAACACCATTTACCTAACTTCCTTTAAGAATACTAATGATACGTTCGAGGAATAATCAAAATCTTCTATATGCAATACTGATAAGACCCTTTTTCCGGTCATTTACAAAACTCTTAACTCGTCTTCACACTTCGTCTGTTTTCTTAAGATAAATTTTTATTTTATTTGGTTGGTAAGAGAGAAGAGTAATTAATTTTCTTAACGTTTTTCATGTTACACAATAATACTATTTTATTCGATATTTTATTAGAGTAATGCAAATAATAATTGCTGCTTTTATTGTTTTTTAATTTGACGCTGGAATGGAATCGTGTAATAAATCATTTTAAAAGGGATAAACTTGGTATTACTGATTTTTGTTTATACAATTAGTACCATTGTTTATTATAATCGAATTTTAATATTAAAATTAATTATGGTAAAAAATCAAATTTACATGAATACAATTCACGAATTTAAATTATGTCTTAAAACAATAGAAATTGCTTACGATCTGAATCATGCATATGAATAAAAGAAAAAAAAACAATAACTGTACCTACATCTCAAAATTAATTAATTTATTATTTACCAATCTCTCCCATATCGTATCGAAATAATATTTGAGGGTAGAAAATTTTTCTAAAGAAAATAATTAATTAATCTTTGATTTAGGTTTCACGTTTTATCAACGCGAACTTTACTATTTTCCATTTAAAACTTCCAACCAGACTTTCTAAATAAACTTTATAATGCTTGCTCTCTCTCTCTCTCTCTCTCTCTTTCTTTCTCTTTCTCTCACTCTCACTTTACTTTCATCTCGCTAACAGTAAAGAAATTAGTAAAAAGAGAAACAGGGCAAACTCGATAGGTAGGTTGGTAGGTAGGTATAACAAAAAGGCAAAGGGCGGGCTCGTGCGATCATGAAGTTGATTTGATTTCCCTGGTCTGCTTAATTCAACTGCACTTTTAAGTGCTATTAAATTCACGATGGAAATTAGCGCGCCAGGGAGCTCACAGTTAACCTCATTACAGGTGCCTCGTTAGATACGGACGAATAACTTTGAGAATCTTTCACCCTCGGCGTATATCTGTGCTCGTTCGTTCGGATATCCACTGATGATTCCCACCGAGTGATTCAATTCGGATTGCATTCGAAAAAGAAAGTAGGTACGACTGGGAAATGAGGGCGGTGGAGGGAGTTAAGGGTAAAAGGAATGGATTTAAGTGAAATCAAGAAGATCATTCGATCTCGAACTGGTACTTAACAAATAAATAAAATAAAAAGAAGTAAAAAAGATTGATTGAAAGAGAGAGAGAGAGAGAGAGAGAGAGAGAAAGAAAGAAAGAGAGGGTGAACAAAAATAAAACGACAAAACGTTTTAATTCCGAACGAGGTAGTATTCGCGCTCGGGAACTTTTAGATTTGAAATGAAATTAATTAATTGCTTAGAGTTAAAGCTCTAATATAGAATGTTTCGAGAGAATTTAAATTGAAATTAATTAAAATTCTCACGACTGATTCTTCTAATTCGACATCGGGTAGGTATCACGTTGGTTGGTATATACATATACATGTATATATGAAGGATGTATACGTAACTAGAGAAAATATGACGTGTGAAATAAGTACAAATATGTGCGCTCGAGTAGGAAGAATATATTTTTTTCATTCCACAGTTTGAAACGACGTTCAAGCAAAAACCAGTTTGAATTTTTAATTGAAAAAAATCCTATTCTTTGGAAATGTGTTTGCCTTTTTATTTTTTTCGATCACGATCTTTTCCAAAGATCCAATCACGAAAAAACGTGTATTTGAGATAAAAAATATAAAGAATAATGATTATAAGAGAATAAAAGAAAAGAAAGTATGAACATTGGTAGTTGGATTTATTCATAAACGTTACTTTGTACACGCAAAAGTTAGCTAATTTGGTTTTGGATATCGAGTGGGTTACCTGAGAACCGAGTGATATCAAGTTACCTCGTTAAATTGGAAACAGTTCGTGGTCGTCGGTAGGTACTGGAAGTGGTCTTTCCCTTCTTACCTTCCCTTCTCCTTTGAGAGAGAAATTACGTCTCGATCTGGGAAGCATTTACGAAAATACAGAAGTGTTTAGCAAACTACGTTTATCGATTCAACGAAAACCACTTCGGTAGGAGTATTTATCATGTCATTGTTTGTTTATCGCAAATTTACGTTCTTAACATATTTCTAATTGCAAATAAGAAAATAAATCACAATTGTTTTGTAAGTGCTATGAAAAAATTCGATACTGTTGATGCAACATAGAATGAATTGAACTGTTCAATTGTTGAGTTACTTACTTTTCTGGTCATTCAAATAAAATTAGTTTCATATTTTGAACTTAAATTAGAATTATAAATTAATGTTTTTAATTTGACATATATGGAATGACGACTAATTGTCATTTGAGTATCTCCAATTTTTTATATTTGTAGTATATTTAGAATTTAACTGAGTGAATGATGTAAATTATTGAAATTAAAAAGATATATTCAAATTCTTCTAATTAGAATAATGATGTAAATTTATTTAAAAAGAAAAACGAAAACTACAGATTGGAAAAGAGATAATGTGCGCTTTTGCATAAATGTGTAACACGGTTCGATTAACCAAACAGCACTTGGAATGAGTTTCGGTTCACCGATCGAACTAAAACATCGTTGAAACATTAACGAGAATCACTAAGTTAACTTCGCTTGATCTTTCATGCAGGACATACTCTTCCATTGTCATTACGTATTCATTCTCGAGATTTTTATAGAACGAACGAGAATACGTTTCAGTTGAATATTCTTTAAATGTGTTTACAAGAAATCCAGGAAATATTAGTAAAAACAAGTAAAATCAAATCTTAATAAATAAATTTTAATATCCTACTTATCCATAAAAACATTAGAAAACGTAAGAATAATTGAGGTTGCAATAATGTAAATAATTAATCGTTTAAAAAACATCCGTCTGTATTTTAACTGATAAATTTCCTATAATGTTGATATTTGAATTGAAAGAATTGTTCAATATAAACGATTATTTGTTTAAGTTTGCAATTGAGATATTATTTACTCGCATAAATTTAACTCTACCAAAAATGCAACAATATGATTTGATTAATGATTATTTACAGTACTGTAGATTTTCAACATTCAGCAAATAAAAATTATGCATATGAAATGTATTGCAATGTTTGTTTATTCAAACAAATGTCTTTTTTTTTAGGTAATGCGAAGGAGAAAGATTTGAATAAGAACTTTTAAGGGCAATTTGTTTTCGAGTGTCAACTTATGAGAAAATGAAGGTGTTCGACCCGACAGTATAATTTTAACGAAGAAGAATAAGAATAAAGTGTCAAAAGGGTTCGCAGAGATTGTAAGAAGTAACATTCCCTACAACAGGGCCGATTATTTCAGTGCACTCGTGGGTACGCGTTCGCGGAGTGATGGATGACGCGCTCAGAAAAGCCTCCCCCTTTTGCGTGACTCTCTCTTTCTTTCACTCTTTCTGTTACGAAGGGATGCCGCTTGAATAATTATCCCCACGGTGCAGTAAAGTCCCATCGTCGGCGTCTGCCTGCGTGAAATCCGAGAGTTTCGGACCACCATGCCACTACACTAACTCGCGATATATAATACAATACTTTAAGCTTGATTCTTCTAGGTACTTTTTAAGTAAACCACTATATATAATAAATTGTTAAAAAAATATTTAATAATTCATAATATAATTTAGCAATTTTGCGTTCAATATTTTCGTATTTTTTCATTTGATTACGCTATTATTATAATCAATAATATTTTATTAACTACACAATTTAATACAAAACTGACTTTTTGCTGTATTTAATTAAAAAATAAAATAAATTTCTTCCAAATAAAATCGGTACAAATAAGCAAACACAAATTGTTTCTAAATTAAGTTTCAAGTAAATCCGACGAGTCATCGAAGAATAAAGGATGAATTTAAATATATATATATCAGAATACTATAAAGTTGATTTCAATAGAAACTTCTTTCAATGAACGTTACGAAATACCGTTCGAATCGAGTTGTCAAAGAATAGGAAAAAAGAAAGAAAAAACAAAGATAGGATGAAAAGAAAGTATAAAAGAAAGTGAAGTCCAGCTTTTTCTTTCTCTCTCTCTCTCTTTCTTTTGCACAGATATACTTGAGGTAGAAAAATAGATAGATAGTTGAACGAAGGGACAGGATGCAACCTTCAGGATTCGAAGTCTCAGCACGTCGTCGATGAATGGTCTGACGAGACTCCCAGAGACTTTTTGAGACAATCGCTGGGGAAATCTGGATACCCGGTGATCCACTCCCTTCCTCTTCCCCTCCACCCGTTTCCACCTTTAGCTACAACCCTCAATTCTTTTTTTTTGAATTGTCTCGAACCTTTTTATCCATCTTTCTTTCCCTCTTTTACTTTTCTTTCATTGTAATGGCAAAGCTTTAATGATACGAATCAGTCACGATTAAATTTTTATTTCTTGATGGGATTAGATTCTACTTCGAAAATAACTATCAAGTCTTTGAAGATTTTTATGATCAAAAATCATGTACTACTTTTATTTTTTAAATATTTCTTCAAACTTTCACGTTTTAGATTTGCGTATTATTCATTTTATATTCGAAAAGAAACAAATGGATTTAATAAAATTGTTTTGCTTGAGCTTGATAAAGAAATGATTTGTTTTCTAAAGAAATATTTTATGAATCGAAGAGAAGAAAACATTAAGATGATGGGGAAACAAAATCAAAGAGGAAAAGAATACTATTCACGATAAGATAGAGTCGTTTTGCGAAGGTGGTCTCGTAATATCTGCTGTCTATCTTTACAGGAGCTGGTGTAATCCGAAACTGTGGTTTGTTTGCGCGCAAACCTGACCGACCACCACTGGAGGATCCGCGAGAAGATATCCTCTTCCACGAACCACGTCGTTACTTGAGCATCGAGTATCCCTTCTAGCGAACTTCTAAGGAAAATGTTTCTCATCCGTTGCTTGCTTTTCCCTCTTTCTACCCTTCCTTCCTTCCTCCCCTTTTCCAACTTCATCTACTATCTCCCTCTCTTTCTCTCTCTCTCTCTTTCTCTCAATTATCTGTGTTCCTGTTAATCCAACTTATCCTAGTCATCGTATTGTATAGTGAAAATATCCAACAATTCAGAAACTATGATGAGACAATATCATAAATTTGGTTAACAGTGTTAATGAAAATGTAATTTTATATACATTTGTTTTTATTTGTTTCAAGGAATCTTTCAATTCATTTCATTCACGAAGCAGATACTTTACTTATAATTATGTTATAGTTCTTAATTGATTGATATTTATTGATCGTTTGATAGAAATAATGGGAGAAATCTTTCAACCATGTTACAACAATCTAATGAAATAGTATTAGATAGAAAAAAGCACATTGTATTATCTCAACTCTCTTTCTCGTAAAACAGCAAGAAATAAGGTTTTTCGTATACTTCGAAGAAACGATCAGTCGTAACAGTTAAGTCCCTGAACTCGGAATAGCTTGATTACGATTTAATGTCGCCGCAAAGCTTTTCTCGTAGATACCAACAGTGTACCAACCGTTGAAAAGAAAAATGTTGAGGAAGAGTATAAATAAGAAGATCGAAGAAATGAAACGTGTTCATGAGGTTTTTTTAACACGTTTACGATTTAATCATATTGCTTTATTTATCGTATACTTTTATCTTAAAATGGAATCGAAGAAGAGCAGGCTCCGGGAAGCATTGAAAAGAACTCGTAAACGTTTTGCAAGCTATAACATTTCGCACAGCCTCTTCTCCCTCTTCCTTTTTTTCTCTCTTTCTTTATTTCTTTCTTTCTTTCTTTCCACTTCAACCTGGACAAGCACTTCAAACACTGTAAATTCGTCGGCTTGTAAATATCGATAAAGTTAGATGAAAAGAGATAGAAAATACTATTCAAAAAACATTTCTTCTCTTATCTTTTTCTTTATTTTTATACTTTTACACATTTTCACGAAAATATATATATATCTATAAATCGATTCATGATATATTTCACGACATTCTACGAGAACGCGTCTCGATTTATCGTGGATACACTAGAAGCATAAAATATATTGAGATAAAGAGATAGAAATATTGATGAAAATAAAATGAGAATGTCATGTTTGTCTCGATTGTGCACTCTGCTGAGAAATTTTATATTTTTTAACAATTGAGTACGGAGATAGTAGTCAGGTTGATACTGGATTGTATAATATAAATAATATTTCTATTTTTTATAATAAATATTTAAATTAATGTTTTTTTAATTAAATTTTTTAGAAAAATAAAGAACGATAAAAAAAACTCACATTTAATACCAAATTTTAAGGACTTTGAAACGTTTAGTAATAATATTTAAATTAATTGTTTATTATATTTGATTAATATGATTAAGATCATTTTAATAATTTATAAGATTATTTACATAAAATTGAACATTCAATATTATCAATTTCTTTATATTTAAATAAATCTTATCGGGTTACAAATCTTCGTTTTAAATAATAAAATATTCTTATCATTCCAAATATCCTATGGTAATGTCCACTCGAATTAAATTCTTATAACATTTGTAACATTTCACCATGATGCAGAAAATAGTTAAGACGATTATATTTTTTCATACGAGAAGGAATTGTATCGAATATGAAGCGAGGATAAAACTGAGTAACTGTAAGTGTGCCCAAAAGAGAAAAAAAGAAAGAAAGAAAGAAAGAGAGCAAGAAGGAAGAAGAAAAAATGAAATAGAAAAAGGATAAAGAAGAGAACAAGTGTATGTAGGGAGAATAGAAACAGAAAGCTCTCTTCTTTACAGTAGAATTTATTTACCAAGCTCCGAATCTCTTTTCCGGTAGAACGGATATACACTTTTCTAAAACCACGTTGGGATGTTGTTGTGATGGTGGTGGTGGTAGTGGTGGTGATGGTGGTGGATCTGATGGAAAGTGAGGAATATTCTCCCGGTGAAAAGGGATAAATATATTTATGGCAGAAGCTGAGAAAGTACGCGTATGTGAAGGGATGGTGGTACCATGAACAGGTTGCATAACTTCGATCCCATCGAAAGGAAATCTCGAAACCGAGCTGCAGATATCGTAACACCGACCATGATCGATTCTATTTATCGTCCTTTTTCCTATTCTTTACTAGAAAAGGATATTCTCGAGCTTGATTTAGTATCGGATAGAAAAATAAAATGTTTCTTGATAGAGTAAGATTTATTAACCCGTTTGCAAAAATTCTGATTTGAAATTGAGTAGCTTATGAGATCGAGTAATGTATTTGTCAGCATACTTTTGTTCACAACGAAATAAGTAACTCGTAATAAACGCATTTAAATGCAATAACTTTAAAGAAAAAAAAGGAAAAAAAAATTACAATTAAATATTGTAGAGTCGGTATAAGCATTTCCTAAACAGAAATTTACTCTAAACTATTCCAGTAATTTCTACAACGAGTTATCAACGTTAGGTTGTCTTCGAGGAGCGTAAAATGTCAACGCGCATAGTGCAACGAGAAAGGAAGGGTAACACGTTGACCATGAATTTTGAAAGTCCATGCCACAAACCGCTTGGCTCACTGAATTCGTCAACGAAACTCGACAGAAATTCGTGTTCGGTGAAGCGTGGATAGTACTCGGACGCGAAACGACCAAATTTGCATTCTTGACCGCAAACAGGGACATGGGAATGGTAGAGAAAGAGAAACAGAGAGATGAGAGAATGAGAGATAGAAAGATAAAGAGAAAGAGGGTGAGAGAGGGAAAGAGAGGGAGATAGAGAGAGATAGAAAGAGAAGGGAGATGAGGGGTGACCCAACTGCACAGCAAGGAGGCAAAGCTAAACTGGCAGAAACGAGCTAATTTGCTCTCGTTAGTGTGAATGCGTACATCGTCCTCGTTATGAGTCGCGCCGTGTTAATTACGCTTACACGTTGTCCGAACAAGGAGATAATGCATCCAGTCATCCAAGGTATGCTCGGTTACGTGTTTGCTAAAGGGAAATGAAAAATTCTAAGCAAAAGATATAAATTCTTTAATAAAAATATGATCCTTTTACCTAAAACGTTTAGATTTTTAAAAATCATTTACATAAAAAAATTAGGTTACATTTGGAATGATAAGTACACGAAAGATATATATCTTTTATAATTCAATAAAAGTAGGTCGACAAAATTATTAATTCATACGTGAAATTGATTATTCTTGCTTGGTAATGCATCTGTTGTGACGTCATCTATTTAAGGAAAGTTGACGAGTGTGTGTGTGCACTCACATTTGTACGTTTTAAAGGTTACGTTGGTGGTACGAATAAAACTTATATATTTAAACATTTTAATAAAAATAAATGGAAATATATAATGAAATTATGTAAACTTATGTATGCATTTTTCATTTAATCCTAGTAATATTTTTTGTCTTAACGTAACCCAAAAAAAATAATTTAACAAATACAATTCGTAACGGTGACACATATTTTTGAAAAAGATTAAACCTTTTTTTAAAATTTGTACGACGAATCTTTTGAAGTTTTAAGTATTAGCGAGAGACAACGAGTGTACAATTTTAAAAAAGTATCACGTTGGTGATACATCATTAAAGTACGACCTAATGTATTTTTATACTGAAATAAAAATAAGTCGAAAAGTAGAGATATATAACAAAACTATTTATGCGTTGCGGTGTACGGTTTTAGTTCAGCTGGAATATATTTACCTCCACATACCACATACGAATAGACATTGAACATTTTACGTTAGGTGGGCATTATTCAAATACGAAAAAAGAAAACAGAGAGAAAAAAAAAGGGAACAAAAAAGAAAAAAAGAAAAAGAAAATGTCTTTTTATACGAAAATAAAAATAAGTTGATGTAAATAATGAAACAATATGAATGTATTATATATAAAACTGTCAGTTTAGCTAGGTAATATTCGTTGTCGCCGACGTCATCTGACTAAGGTGTGAGAAACACACACACGCACACACATACACATAGACATATACAAGTAGAGACATATTGTAATATTTTTCTCTCTCTCTCATACACATACACACACACACAGACAGATTTTTTTCTTCTATCTTTCTCTTTGCAGCATCGAGTTTTTCATGGTCGTCAGTGTGTTCGCAGGCAAGCAGGCAGGCAAGCAGGCAACTGAACAGGCAAGCAGGCAGGCAACGGGGGATTTAGTTGTATTTTATTCAGTCACTTTATTCCGGGACTTGTCACAGTTTTACATTTCCATCGGCTGCAGGCAGCATCTGGCGAGCTGCCGGCTATTTCTATATACGATACGTGCAACACTTACACAGAAACAACCCCATCAGCAACTCTTCTCCTTTTCTCTAACATTTCTCCTTCTATTCTTCTTCTTCTTCTTCTTCTTCTTCTTCTTGTTTTTTACCCCTCTTCTACCATTTTGCTCACCTTCACCTCAGCAACACATAGTTCTATACAATCTTTCAACACAACTACCAGCTTTTACGATATCCTTTTCTTTCTTTCGTTCTTTATTTCATTCTTTCCCTTTCTCTATGTCTTTCTCTCTGTCTTTCTCTATGATATTTTTTCTTTTTTTTCGAAACACTTTACAGGTTCTCCCTCGGTGGACGTCCATCCTGTAGACTTCATCGTCCTTTCCTTTCCTTTCCCTTTTTCTTTTCCCTCTTCCCTTTACATTTTTTCTTCTTCTTCTTCTTCTTCTAATTCTGCTTCTGCTTCTTTTTATTTTTATTTTTATTTTTATTATTTTTTTACCCCTTACCACCGTAACTCTTTTCTCCTGCAGTTTTACCTACTAAGAAAGACTTTCTTCGGTATCTTCTTCATTACGAAGCTTTGTCAATGTTCAATCGGCTCATTTAATTCTTACAATTCGTGGATTTCATCCCTTTTTGGATCATCCCTTTTACTTCAAACTTGTTCATACTACATTACATTTACTTTCTTATTTCTTAATGTGCTTTTTTTTTTCTTTATAAATATTTTGTGGAAGATGATGAAATGATTATTATCTTTCGATTGATTAAATGTGATTTGTTTTTAAATAATTCCTTTCAATAAGGAATATTTGGATTCGTAGGATAATTATTTCATTTAAAAGTGATTTTGGAAATAACGAGAGACCCAGGTTTTAAATGAGTATGTAAAATATAAGAGAATGGAAGAAGAAATATAATAGAGTAAGAAGAAACAGAGTTGGAGAAAACGATTTGTCTTATTGTTAGTCTTTTTTTCATCCTTAATTCACGGTCTGATTTGCACCTCGGAAAATTCATTTTGTCTAAATGGATTCGTTCGCGTTATCGCATCGGTATTACGCGACACTGACTTTAACTATCGTCGCGATTTCTATCGTCAAAAGCATCTCACGTTCTCGACTTAATGCAACTTCCTTTCCACCCTCTCTCTTTCATTCACACATTCTTTCTCTCTTTTCGTTTATTCGTGATCGAATTTTAAGACATTTAACAACTGTTCGGTGTCGTTATTACACGAGCAAACTTACAGAGAATACAATTCGTAAAAAAAAGTGACACAGTTTCGTTGAAAAAGATTTAAAACATTTTTAGTCAGATTTTTGTACAACTTGTTCCGCTCTTTTTTTTTTTTTTATCCATTTCGGTCGTACCAGATTTCAATCGTCACAGAAAAATAAAAAAAAAAAAAGAGAGTGAGAAATAAAGAACAATGAAGGAAACTTCAACCTACATGTAATTAAGGACGACATTCGTTACAATTTTAACGATCGACTCTTGGAGTCATTTCAATCGCTCGAAATCTCAAAAAGGAAGAACTAAAAGATTGTTAGAGGAACGGAGACATGCGTATAACGAGAGAGAGAGAGAGAGAGAGATGAAATGAAAATAAAAAAAAAAAGAATGAGAGAAAATTCTGGTTGCTGCAAGGCACCCAAGCGAACGACCATTCTTTTGTGAACGAAGCACAATTAAATGTCTCGTTAAATTTTCCTCGACTCACCTATACCTAAAGAGGAAAGACAACGTTTCGTTTTACGAATTGAAACAATACTATTTGAATCGACTCAGAACTACGTATTCGAGAACCTTTGACACTCTCTCAGTTATCCTTTTACTGAAACGGAGTCCCTTTTCGACCCTTCTAATAAAATACTCCCTCTTCACACCTTGACAGATAACATCTTTCAATTCACAGTCTCTAATGTTCTGATATCTTTCAATTGTTACTCTCATACGAGTAATATTTTCGATCAAAATTGTTACCTATATGTACGTTTAATATCATACAATTTTGATATTTTTCAATATTAGGTTTACTTGGATAGTTTTTTTTTGTAATATTAAAGTGTAAAAAAATTACCAACCCCTAGCTATAATTTTTTATATTTTTTTTTTATTTATAAACTAAAGAAAATTATCTTAAAATATCAACGACAGTTTAACCGTTTGAGTGCTGCCACGCAGTAAAATCGTTTTTTACATTTAATTTTGAAAAGTGCTAGGAATGTCGGGTAACGTTGGGCAATTGACGTTGCGCTTGGTTTTATCGACATGTGTTTAAAACAAACGGTATCCCGGCATTTTGGTATTTTTCGACACGAATCGAAACAAGTGCTATGGTACCATTTGTTACTTTTTGACACGATATTTTTAGATTTCTGGTACTCGAACGGTTAATGTTTAATTATTCTAAAATTATTGCACATAGTAGCTAAAAAGAGAAAGAAAAAAATACAGTCAGACAGGCAGACAGACAGATGGACGGATAGTCAAGTGAGAAGATTGACTGATGAGTAAATTTCAACTAGAAGACGTAACGAAAACATTAAGTTCTACAGTCTATCTAGAAATACTTTTCAGGAAAGACAAAAATACTTAACTTTAAGGTCGATTCACACATTTCAATTTAGTTTCAGTTCGGTCACTTTTAATTATTGGACTAAAGGGATTTTAACATTATTATACGTAATTTAAATTTTATGAGGATTGGTAGCTGAATTAAATTTGTATGATGAATCAAAGTTAGTTTCAGGTGTAGTTCATATTGAATAATTAATATTGAATTTCATTTATTTAGTTGAATATATAAGATATATATATATAAGATATATATATAATAATATTACAATCCAAAATCTAATGTGAATGTAAATAAATGAAACTAAACTATGATTGAAGTAAGAAAGCAAAAAACTGATTAGAAATTGAACTAAAACTGAACAGAAATGTGTGAATCGACCTTTATTGCGGAAGATAGTACGAAGGCCGTTTTAACTCTTGCTTTCTGCTGATTCAGGTTCGTTTCAATACATGCTATGTATCCTTTTCTCACTCCCCTATCTCTTTTTCTCTTTAACTCGCACTCTCGTTTAGTTTCTCTTTTACGATGCACCGTATACGTTATAATGGAGTGATCCAAAAGAAAACAAGGAAAACAAAGATAACCGCAAGCAACGCGTGTCTCTAAAGAGAAAGATAAAGATAGATAGAGAGAAAGAGAGAGAGAAAGAGAGAATAGAATAGCTAGAAGCGCCACGTGCTCGTGTTACCGCAATGCATACATGCATCCCACAATCGTATCTCGGCCAGGGGACGAACTAAACGAGAAAAGCGTGTAGTAAGGTAGAAGGATCTATGCAGCTGGTGATTCTCGCGAGTCATGAAAATTCAGACTGATAAAGAACAACCCTCCCATACTAAAATTCTATAGTTCATCCCTTGATTATATTGTTGCATTGTATCACAAATCTACACGTTTGAATAGAACATTTATTTGTTTTGTCAAGATCAGCTTATTATCGTTCTTGATCCTAGAAATATTTGTTCTTCAGTTAACTTATTGTTTAAAATATTAAATAAAGTACAACAGAATATTTAAAAAGTGATCAAAGTGTATACGAAAAATTACATTTTTCTTTATGAATTTTAAATGGAGAAAAAATATTATCGAATAAATTCTAATTGGTAAAGACAGTATCAAAAATATTAATTTAATGAAATTAATAAAGAGTTATGTTATTATATATTATATAAATAATTCTAAATCAAATCACAAAATTAATGTAAGTAATATGCCTTTAGACCAAAAGTTTCAGTTGAAAATAATTGAAATTCAGCAATGGGCTAGTTTAACGTTTCGTTGAATGACGGAAGAATCGAAGTAGACAATAACGTAGGTGGTAGAGCGAGTAACGATATTGACCGTAACAGAAGGTCGTTAATTCGTAAATTATTCGAGTCAAATCGAATCCCCATTTATTAATTAAGCTTGGCTAGCGCGAAACGTGAACGTGAACGTGAACGTGAACGTTGGAGTTTGATTCGGAAACTGGTTCTGGTTCTGCTAGTACTGCTACTGCTGCTTTGGAAACTGGTCCTGCGTTTTAGGTGCGCTCAACGACACGTATTTCCGGACGAAATTGGGCTGACACGCCGCATGGAATACGCATTGGGAGATCGAGAGTCGAAAACCCGTTCGATAGTTCTGTAACGCATGGGCTCAAGCATTAGTAGTGGTTGGTAGAAGGGGTTGCGTTGATACAGCCACGTCGTCGTCCAGGGACAGACTCCGAGTTACTGGTCCAGATGGGATCAGAGAATGACAGAGAGAGAGAGAGAGAGAAAGAGAGAGAGGGACTGCGTTCAAACGCGACCGGCCGCATTCGTAACCAAGTTAACTCGCGACTGGAATAATTGTAATATTTAGTTTGACCGTTTGACTGCTGTCCAGAGATGTGTCAGACCGGATACGAACGGGTCTGTAATTCCTAATTCGTCTTGCGTGACATTTCGAATAAGTAGTCTCGAATTAGACTGTTCCGTTTTCACCTTTTGCGGTCAAATGTTCTCATATTATCTCACATCTCATTTTTTATTAGGTCATATCCAGTTAAAAATAATTTCTTTACATAAACCGTCATTTTTTTGGGACAGATTTTCTTATTCAATGATAACTGATTATTAACGTTTAGACAAGCTTCTACCGTTCAGTAGAGAATATATTTAATTTTACACAGTTCGTAATCTCGAATTATTGAACCAAATTAAGTTGGAAAAACATAGATCACCTATCCTCTGATTTAAAAAATTGAAATAATAATTTAACCAGTATTCTTTCGCGTCTTTGCTGGAAATAACTTATTTTCCAAGATTAGAGTAGGAGTATCGAAATCAGGGAGAGAGAGAGAGAAAAAAAAAGGAAATCATAGTAAATTTAAAAAAAAGGATCGTGTGAGTAAAAAGAGAGTAAGAAAAAAAAACAAGGGGAGGGGGAAAAAAAGAAACGTCTCAAGGGGATAAAGAGCCTTGAACGTTTGAATTCACACACGCGACAAGATGCATTATTTGTTGGATCAACGAGCAAAGTCCGAGAGTTTTCGTACGCGCGTCCGTTTCGATGAACTCTTGGGAATCAACGACGATGGTAGAAATAAAGGATAGAAGGAAAGAGGAATAGATAAAAGGGAGAAATTCGCGTCCACTAAATCAGTGACTATAGTGCTCTTTTGTTTTGTCTGTGGTCGCATTGAAATATTAAACGTACGAGGGTGAATTTCTACGCTTTCGCGTATCTATCCATGCACCTGATATTCTATCGAGAATCACGTGATGTTTCGATTTATATCCACCGACGTGGTAACAATGCTATTGTTTTGTTTACACTATATGAACTTCTCATTTTTAATAGAATTTGATTAAATGTTTATATATATAAAACACAATTCTCTTTTTAATTCTTATCATTTCTATACAAATCTATCGGAGATAAATATTAACACTAAACGTATTGATGCTTTTATGTATACCTGTTTCTATCAAAACGTTTCAAATGAGGTGGTCTTCAAAAAATCATACATTTTACGTCATATGTTTATAGCAAAAAATATATCATTTATTCATAACTCGCCAAATAGGTCATTGGAACAAACCTGATACGTTTAACGTTAAAAATAAAATTATTAATCTGAAGTAAAAGTTTTATCGTATTTTTCTGAAAGCTTTAAATCTGATAATATTGCATTAATAAGATTTATATAGCAATACTTTATTTCATTTATTTTTTATATATTTATGTAGTACAGTCTTAAACCATCATTTAAATAAGAAAACAATAACGTTGATCGAAAGGTAAACAAATATAGGCAGGATCATTATTCTCAGCTTCTTTATAAAATTGATGAAATACTTGCGTGCATTAAGATAAATAAAAAAAAATAAAATTTTATACTGTGGAACAACGAAGAAGAAAAGAAAAAATAAACGGAAGATGTGCGCTTTGACCCTGAAAGAGAATATCATCGCGTGCGCGATCGTGACATTAATCGAGCGTTCCAACGGTCGTGAAACCACCCAAGTAGAGAAGAAGTCAAAGAAGAAGAAAGAAACGAACACGAATAAGAGTGAAAGAGAAAAGAAGAAACGGTAGGGAATGGTTAACACATGTTCGCAACTTGCGAGTGCCGTCTCGTGCGTCGTGATTAATCTTAGGGCCGTTCTACGAAACGCGTCTCGAGACTTTAGACGCGATTTCAACGTCACTGGCGCGAAAGAAAATCACAAGCTTATGCGGGTGGCAAAAAAGAACACCATCATCATCATCATCATCATTATCATCATCATTTTCGTCATCATCGTCATCATCATCATCGTCGTCATCAAGATGAAAGCAAAGTCGAGACTTTTATTTCGCAAGGGTCACACTGGAACGGATGATCTTTCCTCGCGCATTTATTTCTGTTTTTATAAAACAAACATTTGTCTAACTTTCGTTTTATTTCATATTTTGTTCCTTCTTCAAATTTATTTAATTGCTATTGGTGTTTTCACCGGTATTTTTTATAAGATACTTTATTTTTTGTTAAAGAAATTATTTATCAGATACTGGTTTATTATGATGAAATTATTTTTATATTTTTTTTATAGTATTTAAATTTTGTGTTTATCCTAAGATAATTTATTACAGTTAAATATACTAAAAACTACGATAAGTCGAATGATTCATTTGAAATATCAAATTTTAAGATATTATTATATTCGATATTTATTATTTCATTTTATTTATCAGAAATATTATTTAATCAATATATCTAAAAATTTGTATTATTAATTATTACCAACCGGAATAAACAAATTAAATATTATCAACGATCAATTAGACAAAAATATATTCCACTAGTTTTCGTGTAAATTGGTAAAAGTCCAAAAGAAACTTTGTTAATTTCTAGTTGAAAAGTTGTAAGAGTTATATCGAAAATCAAAGAATTTCTAAATGCTTCGGTAAACGATAATTTATTTCCAGAATATCACGAGATTTCTCTCATTTATAGCTGTTTACCTAACAGATATACAAATACATATAAACACGAAGATAGATAGATAGATAGAGATGAAGAGAGAGAATCTGGAAGACGAATCGCACGTTCTTCGTGAAACGCACGTTACCAGTGACAAAGAGAGCACGTTATTGTCCGTAGATGAAGAGCATGAAGATCACTGGTGTTGTCGGTCGATGTAGGAAAGCTAGTATGAACCTTAGTACGAAAAAGAAAGAGAGAGAGAGAGAGAGAGAGAGAGAGAGAGAGAGACAGAAAGACAGACAGTCAGACAGACAGTCAGACATAAAGTGCATGTATGTGAGATAGTAAGAGAGAAGGAGAAAGAGAATAAGAAAGAGAGGTAGAGAGAGAGAGAGAGGAAAGGATGAAGGAGCACAATTTGTCAAACGGTGACACTAAGCCGGTAACTTCAGCGTATAGCGTCATAGCTCATCTTACGAAAGCCCCGTTGTGATCCTTCCACCTTCGTGTCGTCGTCTCTTCGTCTGAAGGTTACCGCGAGTTCGTACCACCAAACTGTCTCTGCAGAGTGTTTCCTCGATATCACTAGAGGAAAGGAGAACTAGGAGGATAATGGGAGGAAGTAAGAGAGAGTCAGTGAGTGAGAGAGAAAAAGAGGGGGAGAGAGAGATAGTTCTTCGCTGCTAATTATATCTTTGGAACGACGAGAGCCACTCACGATGTCTTCTATGATGTTCTTATCAAGCGGTGCCACGTGTGTGTCTTCAACGTAGCATCGAATTAGCCAACTGCCTTCTTCTCTCTCTCTCTCTCTCTCTCTCTTTCTCTGTCGGTCTTTCTGCCTTTCTCTTTCTCACTGATGATTTTCCTTAATTTCGAAGCTTCCATGATTGATTACGAATCTTATTAAAATCTATTTTGATTCTTACATTAGTAATACTACGCGTTGATTGATATTTCATTGAGTATTATTATCGTCTTTGTCATAATACTTTTCACTGATTAATGTTATTTTCTTAAGATTTTATCTTCACGTGGTTTTGATAGTTTTTCTGTTATTTTAAATCATTCGTATTACTCTTAGATGGATTGTTATTATAAAATAAAAATGAATAAATTTTTTAGTGTTAACGTTTAGGAAGAAAATAATTGACTACTGTAAAATAAATTCGATTTTAATTGATGAAAATTATTCTTGGATTATTAGAAACGTTAATCGAACGAAAAAAAAAGTAAACTTTACTACTTGTTTTTTTCCCTCAGGTACGTTTTTATTAAAAATGTTTGAACATCTAGGGAATTATTGGAAATTTTTATTAAAACTTCGTTTCAAATAATTAGCTTTTATTCCGTAGATTGTCTTTCATTGAATTATCAATATTATTTTCCATGGTGTTTTTAATAAAAGTAATGTTAAATTAATTTCAATAGTGTACAGTTAACAATTATTAAATTTATCTTTATATTTTTAATCAGATACAATAATAAAATCATAAAATAAGAAAATACAATAGCTTGGATTAAACAATCTGTTCGCAGGAATTCAGTGCTTTCAGTAATCACTTTTGCTGACCACGGTTCCGCAACATTCGTACATGGTGTCTAATTGGTGTTACCATGCAAACTTCTAACTGCTCGATAGGTTAGAAAGAGAGAGAGAGAGAAAGAGATAGAACCAAAAAGAGAAAGTGAGAGAGAGAGGAAGAAAAAGATAGAATTAGAGAGAGAGAGAAAGAGAAAGTTGAAACTAAAGTACTCCGTACATGGAATTAGAGTTCGTGGGTATGTAAAACCACCAAATGACATAACTGGCGTGTGCATTACCGAAAATAGTTACCCGTTTCTAGCTCTAATTGGTACTTGGAAACGAAACGATTAGGTTTCAAAAAGTACTTACACGTAAACGGAATAACCCTTAAAATACACTCATACACTGTTCCTTGATTCGAGCTTACTTCCCAGAGCTTATGATTTTAGAACGTAATCATCGAGTTATAAGTATTACGAGAAGAAAATAATCATCTGTTCCTCATTCTTTATTATTTACAATAGTATCCAGTTATTTCAGATTTTGTCCTTATTTTTCAGAAACGAAGACTACAGAACAGGAATAAAGAAAGAATAAAACGAGGCAAGATTGGTTTCCTAAAGTCGACACCAACAACCAACAAAGAAATACTTGGAGGCGGGGGAGGAGAAAAAGAAAGATAAAAATCAAGCGATGGCCCAGTGGCCCAATAACAGACGTCTACCTTTGAGAGATGAGCACGTTTCTTCTTCTCCTTCCTCTTTCTACTTCACCCATTGTCCACTTCAATTTCCGTTTCTGTTTCCTTCCCGTTCTCCTATTTTCTTTCCTTCTATTCGACACTCCCGTCCATTATCTTTCTTATCTTCCATTTCTGCCTATTCGTAGAGAAGTTGAGTTGTTCATTCCTCGCTTCAACGACGTCTTTACGAGCCTTTCACTTCCGTCCTTTTCCGTACTTTTTCTTTTTCTTCTTCTTTTTTAGAATCGATGCAAGACCTTCTTTTCGAGAAGTCATGTTAGCCCAGTTTCCTGCACCAGTTCATCCATAAAGGACGATAAGCTCGAAAGTTGACCAAAACTTATGACACGGTATGAACTTTTTACGTTTTTCATCATCTCGACGTTTCAATTGATAAATATTTTTTTTCTGGATTATCTAAAATGAGTGGTTATATTTTTGGAACTGATTTTTTTTTACTAATATGCATATATAGTATGTATATATGTAGTTAATTAATTGGTAAAAAAAAGAAATTGATTTTGTGTTAACTTATTATAATAAATAATATTAAAAATAATCAAATGTTCTGGAAATAAATATACTATTTAGGTGAATTACGTTTATTTTTAATATATTTAAAGCTTATTTTTAATATTAAATATTTTTTAATTATATTAATTTTTAAGATAAATTAGCGGAGGGGGACGCGGGGCGCAACTTGTAAATGGTGTTTATATTAAAATTATTCGATGAATATTTGACACTCTCAAACATGTTTTAATATTTTTAATAAAAATGTTATTTAAATTCTTATTTTCAAGATCCATTAGGATTCTCATTACAAAAGGGGGATGAGTAAATAACTAATTTCCATTTTATTCCGTTGGTACGAAGCACGATCGCCTTTAACCGGTTCATCGTGCACGCAGCTTGTTGACTGTCGACGATGTTATTAGAAGTTAAGTTAGGATGCTAGTATAGCGGTTCACAAGCTATTCTCCGTAGATACAATGGTAATTAGTCTTATCTCCTGCTAGCAAGATTGCATGAGAGAACTCGTGTAAAGGGAATCGAGCAAGCGAAAATGAGAGAGAGAGAAACTACGAGAAAGACAGTGTTTCTAAGTAAAATTCCTTCGTGTTTCCCTTCGCATCTACTTCTCTAATATCCTGTAAAATCTAACGTCCTGTTAAAATCTAACATTTGGAAAATCTCTAAAACAATCCTAATTTCATTCTATTTCTTTCATCTTTAATTAATATTTTTCTCAAAATGCATATAATCGTTGCTAAACTACACAAATATTTTTAAATTATTTCTATATTTAAATTACTGATTGGTATAAGAAATATTATTATATAAAATACAAACAATATTTTACAATATTCTCGTGGAAATTATTTCTAATAGAAACAAGAGAATATTGATATGATTTTTACTATATTTTAATAATAAAATTAATTTAAACAAAAATAAATATATTAATTAAATAGAAAATACCTGATTAGAGCAAGAAATAATTAAAATAATAATTCCATAATCGTAGATTAATATTGCCAAAAATTTATTTCTCAAAAACTCGTTAAACACCCAGCAAAATTGTTTTTATTTTCCATCCCTTCTTTTTCTCTTGTTAAAAAGAGAG
>JACGTP010000001.1:795216-831052 GCA_023678845.1 Mischocyttarus mexicanus
TGAAAGAGAGAGAGAGAAAGGGGGAGGGGGATGAAAGTAGGATAAAAAAGAGAACACGGATGAGAAGAAATATACGAGTTCTGGTTAATTGGGTACACTCGACGATATTCGACTTTTAAAACGCATCTACTCGAAATGTTTCCCCTATCTCGAGATCCTTCTTCCTTTTTTTCCTTTTTTTCTTCTTTTCCTTATTCTTTCTTTCCATTTTCTGCATTCTCACGTAAGTTTTATTCTTTCTTATGTATTTTGTATTAGGTTCTTTTCCTCCTTCGAAATGTGTTTCTTTTTATTTTTCAATTCGAAGTATGTTTAACACGTTTACCGTCCCGTTAAGTCACCCTCGTGATCTACTTTATTATATAATACGATTATATTATTATTGTTATTCAATTAATTTGACAAAATTTCATTAGTACTCTTAAGAATATTGTAATTTACAGCTTTAAATTAAAAGTAAATGTTGTTAATCAAACATATCCCTGGATAAATTTTTAATGATCAATAAATAAATTACATTACAATTACATTACATAAGAAAGATCAATTTTGCAGGGTTAATACGTGGTATCTTTTTCTTCTCTTCTTCTTCTTTCTTTTTATCTTTTTTTTATTATATAGAAACAAAATAAAAGTAAAGAAATTTAGAGCACGTCCAACGAGGTTCGATAATTATCTTTACCGGGTGTAAAACGTAGATTGGTATCGCGACTGAGAACAGGATCAACGAGAATCCGATATATCGATGTGTGCTGGATTACACCGAGAACGTTGTGTAATCAGATAAGAGGATAATACTTGGGAATTATGGAGTTTGTCAGCACAAGGATAGGGTTTTCCGTTAGACGAGAGAGTAGAAAAACTAAAGATAGAAAGAGAAGGGGTCGGTGAGGGTCGAAAGGGATTGAAGGGGGTCGGTGAAGAGAGAGTACAAATAGCAAATGATTCGTCTTAAAGATAAAGGGACCGAGGTTGGAAAAGTTAACCCAGTTCACAAGTTGCGAGCGTTTGATTACAGCGTCATAAGATGCAACGAAACCGAAGTCGCATTTTCAGCATAGTTCGGAAAACTTTAGTCTTCTACGTGAGGGGGTGAAAAGAGAGATGGAAAGATAGGAAAGGGAAAAACAAAAAGAGAAAGAGAGAAGGATAGTCAACGAAAGGATAAGATTCTTAAAGTGGCGGAAGTTGCGTGAAGAAAGTTTGATGAAAACTCGACTCGAGCAAAAGGAAAATCTTTTCTTTCCCTTTTTTTTTCCCTCGATGAGAAGAAGATAAAAGAGAAGAGAATAGGAGAAGAGTATTTCTTAACGATTCTCTGCATTTCTTGTAAAAGCTTCTTTCCCTGTCCGCAAACGAAGATTTCGAGATAGCGAGATTTTATTGCCCAAGAAGAGTAAGAAGAAAAAGAAGAAGAAGAAGAAGTAGTACGAGAGACCGATATCGCGTCAAGGCTTTTTAGCGAATAAAAAGAAATATACATTTTTCTCTTCTTCACTTTTCTTCCCTGACATCTTTTTTTCTTTTTTGATATCTTTCTTTCTTTTCTCTTTAAACTTAAGATTTTACTTTCTATCTTTTGGTACAGTTTCATTCATCTAGCCATTTTCCCATTATCGAAAATTATTTTGATATTTTAAGTAAACGCGTCGATTTCGTTCGATTGTCCCTTTTTTCCCTCCTTTCTCTTTTCTTTTTTAAATAAATTAAACTTCAGCCTTTTTTTTTTGTATGTTATCAGCAATTTTTGTCAGGTATATCTAAACAGAAGAAAAATTGTTACTGTAGATTTTCTTTAATAAAAAAAATACTGTAACAACGAGGATTTTAGGATAAACGATCATCTATCTTACACCTCAATGCAATTTTGTTCCAAAATTTTATTAATCTATATTATAGATATCAAGATAAATAGTTCTGCAGAATATACAGTGTTGTGTTATTCTGTAAAACGTGAAAAAAATTTTTTTATTTTTAAAATTTTTGAGAGATTGAATTTTTAAAACGAGGTCAGTGGATGAAAAATATTCATACATGTTTTTAATAATTGAATAAGGATTGTATTTAATTATTCAAATACTTCTGTATAATTTACGAGAGGTTTCAATAAATTAGGCTAATCTGAGGGAATAAAAAAAGTGTACTAAGTACACGAAGTAAACTACACTAATAATTTCTTAAGAATATAAGCTCGCAAACTCTAGGACGATATTCAACGATGTCTGATAATAAAAAAAAAAGAAGAAAAATTTTTCTTCGGATAATTTGTTATGAGTTTAGAAAATGTTTAGAAAACTTATCAAGAATATTATTTACTTAACCATGTTTTTTAAAATTTTTTCAAAGATAGAACATAGCATATTTTTAAAGAATTAGTAAACCTGTTCAAACTTTTTTTTTACTTACCTAAATTAACTTGGTCTAATGATTTGTACTAAATTTGATTCGTTATTTGAGCATTGATATTAGCTTTCTAATATCGGACAAATGTATTTTTTACTTTAACAAACGTATCTCATAGTCTAAGATTAATCTTAATATCATAAATACCATTGAGATTGTGAAAAAAAAAGAAATTGAAATTGCACCGTAGTAAAAGAATAACGATTATTTTTTCGCGATATAAAAAGTATTATGTAGAAGACCTTTAAAAAATAGGATAATGTAAGTGTCCCGCATACGTAAGTTTCTTTCCAGTAAGAAAGGAATAGCAAATAGAAGATCCTAATGTGGGAGAAATGTTTCTTGTTTTCCGTGAAGATGAATATAAAGACAGAAACGTCTTGGAGAAAGAGGAGAAAGAAAGTACAAAAAGAAAAACGTTGAATGCTCTATGGAATAATACGTAATGCGAGATACGTTTGCTCGGGGATACCATCGTGAGAAGAAACGCGACGTGCATTCTATATACTTCTTTGTACATATAAGTATGCGTTTATACAAGCATATGTATATACAGTATAATATTTTTATGTACGTATAAAATTGAATTAGTATGGGTACACATACAGAGTATCCTAAAAGTTACTATATCATTTAATAGTTATTTTTAACTAATTTTAATATAATAATCGATATATACATAAATATACTCATTAATCATCTAATATTCCTAGCTAGCTAATATATTTAATTTATATCTTATATATATGTATATGGATTTTAATTATGCTTGTCAAAACTTCAAAATTACATTTAATAATAATTTTAGAAATAATTACAATCGAAGAACCGATGTAAACATACGCGCATGCATACACGTACAGATTAATCATCTGCACTGATATTAAAAAATAAATAAATCTTATTTTTAGATATGATCTATCTTTAGATATACGAAACATACACAAATAGCTTTCAATTTTTAAGAGTTTATTTTGTAAAAAATACGTATTTATTATTTGTTTATACACGTAGTAATAATTCATATACAAATTGAGAGAGAGAGAGAGAGAAAGAGATAAAGATTGAAGCCAGAATCAAACGAAACAAACATTGGCTATGTTTATATTTGTTATTTTAGTTTTATTTTTCACTATTAAATGAGCAGGGGAATAGTATACGCATAATATAAAATGATAAACGTTCCAGGAAGAAATTATTTGGAAATAAAATTGTCTTTTTCCTTTATTTATCTCACGTATTAATACATAAATTTTGAGTAACGTTTAAATATATTGTCTCGTGGAATACTCGAGACCATTTTCAAGCAACTTATTCGAAAGTAGTAAATCTTTTTTCGATAAAAAAGAGAGGAGGGAAACATTTTCGAAGAAATTTGCGTTATATATATATATCGTGAGAACCCCAACAGAAGATATAGAAGAAGAAGAAGAAGAAGAAGAGAAAGAAGAGACTTTCATGAAAGTGGCCTTCTTTTTCCTAGACGAGAAAGCTCGATCTATGCGAAGTAGTATTTCTCAAAGTGATACTTCTTTTAGAGCCTAGGATCATTGACGAGAGTAGTGCAGAAAAGTCAGATTGACCTTTTACGAAGAAATAAAAGTTTTGGATCTTCTTCTTTCTTTTTTTTTTTTTTCTTTTTATTTTTGTAGAATGATTACCTTGTTGAGACTTAATAAATAGTTACTATATTCCTTCGGTTAGTTTTTTGAACAATTTTTTACACGATAAATGGAACAACAGAATGTCTCGTTGAAATTGTTAGGTAATAATAAACACAAATGAACGTATAATAAAGTAATACTAATATATTAATATATAAAAGTATTATAAAATGAAACTTTAGTACGATATGGAAAATTGCAGTGTTCGTAATAAAATACTCAAAAATATTCTTTCATTTGGTTCGAGTATAAACAATAATGTTTGCTTAGAAATGAAATGAAATATTTAAATATTGCTAAATATTTAATGTGGAATTTATATATTACGCAATATTACTAAAAAATAATAATTAGGTAAGATTATTTAAATAATAAATAAGTAATATTGTTTATAATTTTCAGTGAATAAATATTTGTAATATGTAAAAGCTATTACAGGCGGATTTATATTTTTTAAAAAACAAATAATTTCAAAAAATAATTACATAACATTAAAAAAGAAAAAAACTATAAATAAGTATATCTACGAAACATAAAAAAGTAATGTCTTTCGAACGATTAAAATTATGTCTACATTGAAACGAATAGATATTTTTTAATTACGCGAGTCATTTAAGAATGCAAATTTTTTCTCGTTTAAAAATAATTAAATGTTTCAAATAATAAGCCATACATGTAATATATAAAACTATGTTTTATTTTTCGTTTATAGATACGTTCAAGCTTCATTCTTCCGACGTTCATGAAACTTTTTTTTTTTGGATGTTTTGTATTTAAGAAAAAAAACTCAGGACGATAGACGAGGAGGTAAGGTATTCCAAGGAAGAATGTTCGTTACTTTTAATAAGAGCAACGGCGAATGTAATACGAGTAATAAACTTGTAGACTTGAAACTAGCGACAAGAGGAGTAACGAGACACAGCCTGAAGAAGAAAAGTAAAAAAGAAAAAGGGAAAAAAATAAATAGATAAAGAAAGAAATTAAGAAGAGCATACCGCTTGTGCAACAAGGAAGATGATATGGTAAAAGGAAAGAAGAATAAAAATGAGGTATCGTTTACTTCGTTGATTCGATACTCATTTTCTTCTTCTTTTTATCTTTCGTTCTACCTTAGACAATTTTTTTCAATTCTTATCTCTTCGACATTAAACTTTGATATCGATTTATAATAACTTGTCATTATATTCTAATTTATTTAAAACAAAAAATAGCAAACAAAAATAGTTAAAATAAGAAACATAAGATTATATTATTACATGCAACGTAGTATTTTTATTTTTTACTATAATTTAATATGAATTAAATCCTCATATGCAAGGGTTAAAACATGTTATTTAGAAATGTTATTCTATGAGAAAAAAGTACTGTGCTATACCAAAATCGTGTTATAAAAGGATTAGGTATATTAGGTTGCAATAGTAAACCGTTGATCCAGTTTAAGTTATTATGTTTATCAAATAAATAAACACAAATGAAACCACAATCGTGTGTATCCAAATTTAAATCAAATTCTATACTTTTTAAAAAATAAAGACAAATATTTCTTTGTAATAATATAATCCTTCTACTACATTTTGTCGTTCAAAACTGTGATACATGCATCGAACTTTGAATTCCTAAAACGGTGAACTCTCTCTCGCAAATATTCCAAGAATCCTTTCGAAAAAATCTTACGGAATTCAAATTAAAATTTTTCTACGAAGGAATCCACTGGGAGTTCGATATTTTTATCGTTCATCGAAGAACTTAAGTTCTGTATAAATACGATGCAACTTATCAAACCTCCTGAATCTCATCTCTCTCTCTCTCTCTCTCTCTCTCTCTTTTTCTCATCTTCGTCGTTTGAGTACTCGAATGATGTATGCAGAGGTCTCAGATCGTGAAGGTCACCATGTATGGTATCCACTCAGATGACCTTTTACATTCATCGTTTCTTACTCATACTGAGACCAGTATAACCACATTTACATGCAATGGAGAAACGAATGTTAAAAAACTATTGGACTATTTCGATAGTTCACATAACCATTGTTTATATCCTTCGGGTCCCTTTAGCGATTCACAAAGCGGAAAAAATATTCTCTGCTCTAAGGATCGAAATAGATCGTTATCGAACAAAGAGACAACGCATTGAGGTCCGTTCTTCTCCTCGGAATGTTATCGCGAGTAAACAGGGGCATATTTTATTTTACAAAACTGTACCTTATATTCTATTGGGTCGGGGAACAAGTTTCTTCGTATTTTACCCTTTCCCGACTTATTCATTTCAAATTTAAACATTTCAAATTTATTGTACAAACTGCGTTTTATAATGTTGAGTTTAACACGTCATTAGAGTTGATGTAACAAATGTAAAGTTAAGCCATACTTGACATAGTAGGGTTAATATTTAAGTAAAACAAATGGTCTATTATATTTCACATATTCAACCTTCTCGAAAAACGGTTTCAAACTGGTTATAGTTCTTTTACCGTTAAAATAACTCTCACGGTGCTTGCCTTGGTTAAATTTTTTCATTAAATATGAATTTGATATTAAAATAATTATGTTGAAAAATACGAAAGAACTTTTTCCCCGACCCAATATATAGAAATAAAAAAAAAAAACAGAAACAAAAAAAAAAAACAGAGAAGGAGAAAAATATGGCAAAGCTTTATGCACGTAGTTGTTGTTGTTGTTGTTGTTTTTGTTATTATTATTATTATTATTGTTGTTGTAGTTAGTTTCACCGCAGGATCCCAAGAGAGTTCAGATTCGAGAGATATCGTGATATTAAAAGCGACATTTTCTTGCCCTTATGCATTTATTTATATCCTCGTAGTATAAAATACTCTGTTATGTTTTTCTAGATATTCATCATAATACTCTCTTCTACCCGTCGTTGAGAATAGAGAAAGAAATAGAAAGAGATGGATAGATACGAGGAAAGAAAAGATCGAGATTGCATCGATAGAGAGAAACGGAAACTTTGGCCTTCGTTGAATTTGTAATACATCGTGGAACTTTTACCCAGGAAAAAGTATCGGAGGCTTTGTTACTTTTGATATTATGATTCAATCTTGATGGAATATGCATTGTTAAGATTCTTAGAATTGATTGAATGTATGAATCGTTAATATATTTCAAACGTCTATGGATAATCCGATCTTAAAGCTCATACCTAATCGCGATAATTTGTTCTAGTTTCGTAAGATGAATAATCGGATTACGAAAAGAAAAAGAAAAAGAAAATCAGTTCATTTCAGTCTTTCAAGAGTTCATACATTTTTTATTTTCCGAAAGATTATTATTTTCTTTTTATTCTTTCAAAAAAAAACAGAAACAGGATATTTGAAATAATTAAAAATGAAATATTAATGCATACGATTGTAAATTCTCGTAGATCATTTTTTCAATTGAATCAAAAGTTAAATTTACTTAATGGAAAGGTCTATATTTCTGTATTTTTTCATACATTTATTTTTCGTCAGTTGAATAATAAATCAGATATCGAGATTCAATGTTTACTTATATTACTTTATCAAGAGATCATAAATATTTAAATTGCCTATATTTTTAAACTTTTGGATATTCGATATAAAAAAAGAGCATACGAAATTTCAGGTCACACGAATGAGATTTAAATGTGTGTTGCGTGTATCTGGACAGTGGTCAATTTTTATGTATCTTATTCTTTAATCGAATTTAAAGTGAAACGTTTCTTTGGGAAAGGAGTTGATATCCGTAAATAAGTCTTCGTATTCCTTTTTGCTTGTAAATAATTTATCTGTTAAATAATTTACAAGTACTGAGCGACAGCTTACTCGAGTTTCGTCTATCTTCACAACACGTCCGGGGAATTTCTGACCTGGTTTTCACGCTATCTTCTTCTTCTTCTACCTTTCTCTCACTCTCTCTCTCTCCCTCGTTCACTCACCTCTCTGTTTACTTCCCATCGCATCGTGATTTCTTATTTACCCGGCTCGGCGAACACAAGGGAGAAGCGCATTCATCCAAAGCTTTCCGGTCAACTTACCCGAACAATATAGGTCGAATTTTCAATAAAAGATGTTTAAATATTCTAACGAGTTTGTCCTCTACTTTTCAATTGGATCTACGGTGTATCGAGTTCGTGTCTCATAAATAATAATATCGCACGAAATCAAAATCGAATGAAAACTTTACCTGTCTAATTTTGCATTTACTTTTTATCTTTTGTTTTTAGATATTATTTAGTTCGCATCAAAAAAGACGTTTGCCGATTCAACGAATTTGTGTTTGTTGCAAAAGAACAAAGAAAAAGTAAGAAACTTATTACAAATTTTAGTCTCGAATGCGTACTCGAATATCATTCGTTACAAACGTAATCCGACGAATGGTTCTTAAGCTTTGAGAGATCGAATGAAATGATTTGATGTACGTTATCAGCTCGTAAAATATCGTACAAATTATCTAGTTCGTCGAGTAAGTATGTTCTATTCGCGGTAAACGATCCAAGGAGACATCGGATTGAAACACCTTTGACGTTAAGCTGAAGCCACCGAAGAGGATCACTGATTGCAACTGACACCAGTGCTGCTGGCTTCGTGAAACGACCGATCCCCCAAAGTACGCTGTTCTGTCTCTGTACTCTAATCCCCCAAAGTACGTCCTATCGATTTTATGCGAACTGCTTCCCATCATTCATTCGAAGAACTTTCAAAAGAACTCAAGTATATCGTTTGGACACTCGTTTCAATTACATTTTATTTTCAGTCTCTACATGTAAATAAACACAAATTTACGCGTCTCTATGTGCATTGATAACGATTATAATGTATTTGATCAATTAATTTGAAAACATTTATTTTTACGATTATTAATAATATGAATAAAACTTTCTCCTCCCAATACAGTATATAGAACACCATTTAAAGAATCTATTTAAAATACGAATAAAATAAAATGATAAAAACAGAAGTAAGAAAATTAAACCTCTAATTGGAAACGGTTAATAATTTAGTCGTTGAAGGAAAACATAGTTCATGGTACTAAAAGTAAAGATTACGAAGGAATTCAGGAGCGTGTCCACGACGTCGTTCCGTTTTCTTGAGAATTTAGGATCCTCTTAACGAGTTTAAGCTCTTCTAAGGAGAGCAGAAGAACCAGAAAGAGAGAGAGAGATAGAGAGATAGAGAGTGAAAAAGAGAGACAAAGAGGAAGGGTGGGAAATAAAGTAGCAAGAGAACGATTCTCAGAGCGTTCCAGTCAACCAATTTCTACCTTCGTACAAGTTCCACTCGTTTATCCAAGAGGGAGTAGTCAGGAATTCACGTCTTCGTGGTCCTTGCATCATCATCACCGTCAGTCGCGATAATGAGGACATCTTGTGCTACTAACAAGACGAGTATCACACTTCCTGCATCCCTTCTGACTTGTCCTTTCCTTCCTTCATTTCTTCATCCTTCCTTCCTTCCTTTCTTCCTTCCTTCCTTCCAATCTACCTATCTACCTATCTACTTTCAAAGAAGAAGCATAAAGCTCTCTGCTAGAGAACACGGGAATATTATAATGTCTCTGGCTTACAGATGTGCTTACTTGGCGTTACCTCGTAGAAATCTCATTGCACGTCTTTGCGAAAACGCCGATCTAATTTCCTCCAGCTTAGTCTAAAGGGTATATCGCAAAGATGATTTCGCGAGAATCACGAAGGTTTAGTTTTGCAAGGATCAGACGGTGTGTAAATGCCGTGCTCTGGGAGGTCTATTAGAGTCAGCTTTCTGTAACTTCTGTTATTCTCCTTTTGTTCATATAACCACTACGATACACGACTTACGACAATTTTCGCAAAGAACAAGAATTAATTGTTATGGTTATATTGATATATACTGTCTTCTTAATTTATTTTTAATATTATTAGAGGTTACTAATAATCTTTTTCGTTATTTGATTAATTTCGTAAAACAAATAAAAATATTATAAAATTAATATTATAAATTATAATAATAAAAATATCAATATGTACACATAAATTTTTGATATAACAAATTATACAGAATTTGTATTATTTTAATAATTTAAAAAAATTTAATATAAAACCATTATATATTTAAATTACAAAAAATATTATAATACATTTTAAAATATCATTTAAATTATTCGTTCTAATTTTCATTTAAAAATACCATTGATAATTGAATAAAATCATTCAACCCAATGAATCATCCTTCAATACCAAATAGAATAAACATTAAAAATGACTAATCTATTTTCACAGTCGAGAATGAAAAATCTAATCTTCAAACATACCGATCTCAAATTCTAAGAAGGACAAAAATAATAAAGGAGGAACGAATCGATTAGGTATTTCATGGTATTAAATCACTCTAAGATCTTCGGTAATCGAGACGAAGGGTTATTAAAATATGAAAATCTATGCTAGAGACATCGATATGAGTGTCAGTGGACGCTTAGGCATGGCTTCTTTCGTCTCATGTCAAACTAATCCGTGCGTTAAAACTTTAAAGGAGTTAAACTCTAGGACTAATAGAAAGAAAAAAAAAAAAATTAAAGGGACGACTTCATGGTTATCGTAATGCCGGTAAACCATCGGACACATTAAGAGGATCATATCGTTCACATCTAACGTCGAAAGGAACAGTTTCGTTTTTCGATCCGAGAATGAGAAGAAAGAAAAAAAAGAAAGAAAAAGAAAAAGAGGAAAGAAAGAGCAATGATGTGTTCCATGGGAAGGTAAAATCGAAATGCCTGTCCAGATGTCGGCCCGTCGACTTTTAATGCGATAAGAGGAAGGGTTGCTGGAAGTTCTCATTCCCTTTTCCCATCCTCCCAACCCCTCTCCTTTCTCTTTCACCCTGTTAAACCGTGAAAGACACTAGATATGAGAAAGAAAAAGATAGAAAGATAGATAGAGAAAGAAAGAAAGAGAGAGAGAGAGAAATGCTGACATCAACTAAGGTCAATGAAACCCCCACCTCTGACTCCCCCACCTATCCTAAACCCCCTTCCACGTTCTTCGACCATTTATACAGCACTTTTCTTTCATCGTTCCAATATTAAATTTCACTTTAAACTCGTTAATATTATAACGAGCAGCTCATTACAGATAAAAAGGAAAAAAAAAAGAAAAGTAGATGAGGAATAAGAATAAAAGAAGGGGGAAAGAAAAAATAAAAGATAGAATGAAATTTTCCAATAATCGAAAATAGTTATTTCTATTAGATTCGTTAGGGATTAAAATAGAAGAGGAAATTTTCACGAATCGTTAATTACTTTTAATTGCTGTTGGAATTATTTCTAAGGAAAGTGGATTCTGGCGAGAGTGAGAGGGAACGATGGTAGTGGTAGAAGAGGTGGTGATCGTGGTGATGATGGTGGTGGTAATTGAAAGATAGATAAAATATTAAGAAAAAAGAAAAAGAATGATAAAGTTAAGTTTCATACGTCATTAAGTTGCATTGAAAAGTTTAGAAACGTTTTCCTCATAATGGGGGAATTAAGCAAACGCTGATAAAAAGAAATTAAGGAATGAAATATAGACGGTGATAAAGGGAGATAGACAAAATGTGTACGTATGTGTGGAAGAAAGAGGGAGACAGATAGAGGAGGGGGAAGGAGGGGTGGGGGAAATAGAAATGGACTGTAAAGACTAACAAACTTTCCTCGGTCACGATTTGAATTTTGAAAGTGGCCGTTTTGTGTGGCTAAAGAAACGACAAAGAATCTACTCTATTTTCTCACACCTCCCCCTCACTCCTCTCTCTCTCTCTCAAGACTCGAACCCCCGTCTCTCCCTCTTACACACTCTCTCTCTTTCCCTCTTTCTTTTTTCTTTCTTTCTCTCTTTCTTTCTTTCTATTCCAGAATACGTCGACCGATCTATTTGTCTCCCTTTTTATCGTACGCTTACGTAAAAGGAGAAAGAGATCGTTGGTCATCCATCATCGTTAGTATTTCATTCAGCGACAGCCGAGTCGAGCAGAAGACTCCTACGTTGACTGTGAAAGCTGTGTAAACTCTGTGGGCAAACAAACGTTTTATGGTAGTTCGATGGCATCCATCGGTTCCATAATATCTTCCTGCATATATTCTACTCTCTATCTCTTTATCTTTCTATTTCTCGATCCTCCTTTAACGATAAAAACTAAGACACTTGCTTTCCTTTCATCTTTCTACTCTTATCAAACTCGCATATGCACATACTACACACACGTGTGGAAAACAGAACGATAATTTTGTATTTTTGTTACTAGAAATATAAGACACATTTTTTAAAAGTCTTTCCTAAAATATTAGAGAAGATAATAATTTATAAGTTCAAAAATAAATTAATTCAAGTTCAAATAATAATTTGAATTTATAAGTTTTGATTAATAAAGAAATTTAACGAATACGTTTTAACGAATGGTGTACAACGTTCGGCTAAAATGATAGAAAATTTAAAACTTTCGCAGAAATGTTAGGATAAATTAAAAAATTCTTGTAAAAGCAACCAAAAATTCAAAATCAGTTTGGCGACATTACACTTATAGTATGTCTGTTAGTTTATGATAATGAAAGAGAAGATAGTATAAAGTTTATACCAAGGATTGCGAAAATATTTGTTCGGGTAAAGAAGGTCACCAATTGGAAAAGTTTCAGGAGCCTTGTTCTAAATTTTCAAAATTTCAAACTCATCCAATAGTAATTGTATTTTATTTTAGAGTTATATACGTGTAACATATTTATTACGGTATTTAACGATAAATTATTTCCACTATTTGTAGGAAAATATCCTCTATCATGTGTGTTATATGTTTGCATATGTTTAGATAACTATCAATATTAAATAATAATATTAATATATATATATCTGTATACCTCTCTTTCTCTCTTTTGATATTAGTAAATAATAAATAGTGCCATCATGATATTGATGCATCGTTATTGGTTTGAATAAACTTATCCACACATATGCATGCACGTACATATTTGTATATACATGCGGGTATGCAATAAGCTATGATGAGATTGCTTGAGATTAGTTTGTTTATAAATACTCACAATTAATTTCTATTCGTATAACGTTCATTAATTCGTTACTTCCGATAAATATTTCACGAATTCATTCAAAATATCTGTACGCGTTTACGCGTTTATGTATTTATATTAAATGTTTAAAAATATGTTATATATTTGAACTTTTGATTTATTTTCCCTCTATGCACACATTTTTATAGAAAATAGGAAACGATAAAAAGTATTTGTTTTTTTTTTTTAACGTAATAGTGGATTCGGTCATTTGACGTTGGACACTCTCTGATCCACTAATTTCAGTGATACGCTAGATCGAGCACTTTAATTAAATGCGAACTAGAAACAGTCAATAACAATGGATCCATTATGCATGAGAAAATGTTGAAAAAAACTCTTGACGATGACATTTTTCTATTCGTTACCATGCGATTGACAAGCAGGTTACAATTTAACCGAACGTATCGATTTTTCATCATTACGTAATACTTTGTTCTATAAATACCCCGAAGTGACTTGTAGTATTTTAACTAAAAACAATTAACTGTTTAAATTCTCACACTAGCTTAATCATTATAGATAATAATAATTACAAAGAAAAACAATTATCGATAAAAATATTATTTAAATGAAATTTTAGTCTACACTAAAGTTAGCCAATACTGAAGTTAGAAAAATGTAAATATATCGTATGCGTTGAAATTACTTGATGTATAACTCAGAATTATTCTGTTCCGTATTTATACAGGATGGAATGGTAATAGTTATCTAACCAGAAAGAGTTTAATTTTACCTGTAAAAATAAGACTAAAATTTTAAATCCAACGTTTCATTTTCGACCAAAATTAATATTACAACCGTTGCCCGGTTATACTGCGATTAACCAACCTTACACTACGAATATTATGTATGCATACTAAACATCTGTGCCAGTAATTATGACAGTGGATGAAGTCAAGAAATAGTTTATATTTATTTTATGAGAGAGTGAGAGAGAAATCTTTAATAATATAAATAATAGAAAAATAATATCCAATAGTGTTCGAATTTTTTTTTAATTTAATCCATTGTCATAATAATCGGCAGGTAAATCGTTGGTATGTAGTTATATGAACGAAAGTATAATGATGTTTATGTAAATGAAAGTTAGAAAGAGAGAGAAAGAGAGAAGTGAATAAAGAGTAGTTGTCGACGAGTGACAGGAAAGGTGAATTTGGACAGTGGAAGATGGTAGAAAGGTGGGTGGTTAGAAGGGTGGTTAAGAGGGTGGTTTTGCGGGATGGTACTTGGTGAAAAATGAAGGTACGAAACGAAATCGCTAGGGGGTGGAGGTTGACGCATTGCAGTGAGGAAATATGGGTCGTCCCGATTATGTCGGGAGGGTTAGACGAAATGCGCTGGAATCTGACAGTGGGAGACTGGAGAGTGACGCCGCAGAAGCTCATACATCTTGCGTATAACTAATGCGAGCATATATCAGCTACTCTTTCTTCTTTTCTTTCTTTATTTCTTTCTTTCTTTCTCTCCTTCTCCCTCTCTCTCTTTCTCTCTCTCTCTTTTTCTACCTTTACATCTAGGATCTCTTTTACTTTTGTGCGAACATGTACATACAATTTTCCCATCACGTCTTCTATTCGTTCATCTTTCCAACCATCGCTGCTGCTGCTGCTGCTACTGCTGCGAATTTTCCTATGCAAAATCATCATTTTTGTTTCTTTTTAAACAGAAAGATGTCATAACTGTACGATGTGGTTATAAGAAAAAGGAAACTTGTAAAAACTCTGAAATAAAATGAAATGAAATATAGGGTGTCTTGAAAGTCACTCTACCCGTGAGACAGAAAATTTCTTATAGGTTTATTAATAGAATGACGATAATTTACTTTTTTATTTCATAATATCAATCTTTTAATAAAACGTTTTAAAAAAATCTACGAATCTAATTATGTAGTAACAATTTTATATACCAGTTAAAACAAATATTAACAAAGTTTTTATTTTTGGTATATCCTTTTTAATTAAATTGAGAATACAATTTAACGAATTGTGTAAAGAAAATAAATATATTTTGATGATACCCGTCTTTTCGTTAATCTTATTTAAGATTGCATCATATTATCTCTGATAAAATTAAAGACAATCTATACCAAAACATAATAAGCAATAATTCCATTGGATTATTACAAACAAAAAATGTACATAGTCATTAAAAATAATACTTTATATATTCTAGTTAGATGAGATTTAAATGATAAGACAATTTATGGAATCAAAAGATAAAAGATAAGCGATATTACCAAAACTTGCAATGGAACGAGTTTTTGACATATTTCGATAGATATCTTCGAACGATATTTTATAATCTGTGCAATTGTTTTTAACAGGCATTGATAAGAGATAAGATTTTGGTAGCTTATAAAATTTATCCTTTCACAATTTCATCATTTCACAGATGGTTAGTCGAATATAATCGTCGCGATCAATACATGATCGATAATAACAATAGTTGTATCAATTAAAATCGTATTATCAAGTCGAGTTATTCGAACTAAATGATGTTAAATAATAAATTCAAATACACATACGTGACTGACCGATACATCGGTAATTTCATACACGAATATAACCAACGATAAAAAAAAATTGGAAAAGATAGACAACAAAAAGAATACTCTGATGAACGTCTACACGATATATATCATATTAAAAATAATCGATAACGTATCAGGATAAATATGAAATTGAAACTTCTGAAGAGTATGAATAACGAGTATGGATAGTATGTACATAAATTACATGACTATGTATTATTTGCTCTTGTTTATGCGTGTGTTTATATGTGTGTGTTCACAGCAGGCGATCATTGGGTTTCTTTCACCGTGGGTGGTCGACTAACGAATAAGAGAATTCAAGGTCGACAAACTTGAAAGCAGAAAGAACTCGTTTAGTCTCGTTTTTTTTAACAGAATCTTCTAATTGGTATTCCTTTTAGTAAAAAAAAAAAGGAAAAATAATGATAAAGAGAACCAAAAAAAAAAAGAAAACAAAAATAACAGAGAGGAAAACTCGAAACAAGTTAAAAAGCCATCATCTTCGTCTTCGTTTAGAAGTCGTTGGATTCAGAAGGTACTTAGCTGTGTTTACATTGCCGGTCGAAGTCAAAAGGCTCGAGAAATAGTTGAACGGCTTTGCTGTACAATGCGGCCCCTCAAGGGTTGCCTTTCTGAATCCTCTCGAGACCGGTTTCAGAGGACACCTTTTCGAGCCTTCTTTCCTTACTTCTGTGTATATGTTTGTAATGTTTATATGGATGACTGTATCTAATCGGTCAGCAACGAAAGCGCTATTGTTTTGTTCTATTCTTGTCCACTAATTTCTCGCTTATTCAGATTTTGGACAATTTTTCATTCCAATCGTGTAACGCATTGGAAGGTTTGATTTTATTTTTTTAATATATTTATTTTTCGTGAATAAAGATAATTATTATAATTATTTTTTTTTATAATTTTATTTATGATAATTGGAATTCATATTTTGGTGAAAAAATTTAGTTTCAAAAAGTCATTATTATTTAGATTAATTTTAGATAGCATTCTCGTACTGTAATTCAATAAATTTTTGTGTAAATACATGAATCATATAATATGGACAATGGGTAGAAAATTTAATATATTATGTATTTTACATTACAAGTATGTTAGCTATTGAAATATTCGTGTTCATTATTATTATTATTATTATTATTATTATTATTATTATTATTACTTAACAATAGGTATTGTTTAAAATGTGATCGTGATAATAGCTTAATCATGTCACACAAGTGGTCTAGAAATAAATTAAAGAAAATATACATATTTGGAGAGATATATTTATTTATTTATTTAGTTTAATTAATTGATAAACGTTTATTTTTCATAAACGCATATTGAAATCATTATCAGGATAAAAATAAATGTTTCTTTTCATTTTTCAACGCGAAGAAAATAAATTCTTCTTTAATGAGACAGAATCTTTTGAAAGATGGAAAATAAAAAGATTTCAGTAAGGGTATAACACAACCGAACTGAACCCGAATTTAGAAGAATGACGATTCACTTTTTATTTAGCGTCATCTTGAGGAAACATTTTGTCACGTCTGTCAATCATTTGACACTTCGCGCGAAGATTAATAGCATGACAAATATATTTTGATCGTTTGTTATTAGGTGAAAGTATAAAAAATCTTAATCATTTCAATGTTATAAATAAAAAAAAAGATAGCAGTATATGCTATTAGAATATTTATGTTTTATTAAAATATTTTATTCGTATAAATAATAATAATTAAATATCAAGATAAATTATATTAATCTTTTGATCATCCATTGGCAAGAATTAAATATTATATTTTTTAACATAAATCTTACGAATAATATAACTCACAATATGTATAATTCACAATATGTAGGATAAACAAAATAATCCAAAAATACTTAAAGAATGTCTTTAGTATAGGATGAAATTGCAAACTTCAACGAACGATACAACATTCGTCTAACTAATCATCTTAACCCCCTAGCAATAAACTTCTTGGAAAACTCAAATTTAATACGTAGGCTTAAAAACTTCTATCCTTCGAATCCAGGCATAAGCTTTGGTTAGCTGATAATATCGTTTTTTTACTACAGTTGTAAATATCTACACTTATCATTATAACGTCTTATAGAACTTACAACTCATGTTAATGTATCATGTCAGCATAAATTACTTACAATTCTCCTTGAGAATTGATTGTATATTTCTCTTATCATAATAAAATTAAAAAAAGAAAAAATAAAGAATACGTAGAATGAAAGAAATCGTTTGTGTACACGGAGACCACATGGCTTGTTTGTTTAGGCGATATACCACGTAAGGAAATGTATCGTCTTATATTTCGTCCTATAGAAATTTCTTTAGCATTCTTCGAGAATAAAGGAATATGTTCGGGAATGATCGGGGAGTTTCGAGAACGATAAGAGGATATAAAAAGGTAAACTATTATAGTTTAGTTTAGTTTAGTTTAGTTCAGTTTAGTTCAGTTCAGTTAAATTTCGTTTTGGTTGTAGTTAATAGCGTTTTACTTGTAATCATAATAAAACTTTACTTATAATTATTCCTCATTGCATCTTTTACCATATCTATCCTACAAATATGGTATCTATATAACAATGAATATATAATAATGAATATATAATAATAATAATAATAATAATAATCGAAGTGCGGAATAATCATTGAGGAAAGGTTTTTATCTCGGTCGAGGATGAACAATACGAGTCAGTGAAATATAATTTCAGAGGCGTTTCTATCCGTCGGATGTTGAAGATATGTTCGTGCTGGCGTAAAAGAGAAAAGAGTGGGAGAAAATAAAGAGAGAGAGAGAGAGAGAGAGAGAGAGAAAGGAAAAAGAGTCCATGAGATTCTCGAGAACGTTTTTCATCTGTTCGGACGTGGACCCACCGAGTAGAGGTATCCTATTATCCTCACCCCATAAATATTAAGTAACCTATCGAACGTTCAAACATTTATTACAAAGTACTCACGAGCTTTTACTTGCTGGTTACTATACAACTAACAAAAGTTAAAGAGTTTACGCGAATACACCCGATGAATAATCGTACAATACACGTGTCATTGTGCGTTTAGATAAGAAACATACTGGCCTTGTCACAGTCAGTCAAGCTTTCCATTTCTTTTACAAAAGTATGTAGATTGTTTTATATTTTTTTGCAACTAGTATTTCATAGCTTCAAACGATTGATAGTAGTGCGTTGTCAAAGTACAAACTCATAGAAATTATATTCGTTGAATTAATTTGGATATGTTACCATCGTTAGGTTCGTTATTATCATCTGTTATCAAATGTAAGTACTTGAAAATTTAATTGTTCGATTTCTATTTTTTTTTGTACATATTTTTATTAAACTATTGTCAGATCAAAAAAATATTTTAATTATTTTATAGATTTTGTTAAGAGTTTATATTATTTTGCGTGTGTGTGTTATATAATGTAATATCTTTATAGTTTTGTTTTTGTTACCTTACGTAAAATATTAATTTTATTCTAATGCATTCTATTGTATTCTATTACTCGATCAGGAATTTAACATTTTTATTTTATCACCTCGACACTATTCGTTTAGTTACTTTCCACTATTGTATTTCAATCGTTGTTTATTCTCGCTATTAACTTTTTTTCTTTTTCCCTCTCTCCCAGTCATATGCATTATTTTAAGAGCTCAGTTACATAAGGGAAAAACAGGAAAATAAATAAATACTAACATAAGTTGTTAGAAAAGTTATTTCATTTTCCGCATAGACATTTTATTAGTCACATTTACCGATACTTAACCGTACTCTAAACCTCTGTCATGAATCAGTTTTCGTTCTAGCAACAGACACTTCAGACGTGATTTACATTAGAATCTTCTTGTGTTTAGATCGGTTAAATGATTTTATTTTGGTATTGTATCAGAAATAGAAAATCAAAATTAGTATTTTCATTATATTACCCTTTTTTTTTTTATTACCGTAAGAGTAATAATGCGGCCCAAGGGTAAACTAAATTATGCACTGTTTACGGAGAGAATATGTTAACTTAACGTCAGTGTTAATATTTCGTTCAGGTAATTTTGACTTAAAAGATGTATCGCACGTTTAGGTTATCCATTTGAAGATAAGGACAATAACCAAGAAATTGGATTTGTCGAAAATTTACTACGATTAGATTTTAAATACGAAAAAATTGTCACTTATTTGTAATTGAAAAGAAACAAAAAAAAATCTTAATTACTTTCCGCACAATTTAATTGAAAGATATAGTAATTTATGTATACAATTCTAATTAATAAAATCCTCGGATTTTGTTTTATCATCTTTCGTCTTGACTGAAACGAACACACACCCACTTTGAAAATACGTGGATTATTATCTACGAACGTAATAACTCGATTCTATTATCTTCTTGAGAGAGGATTTCATCGTCCCTCCCCGCTCATCTCTTCTCTTTTCTCTATGTCAAACATACTCTCTCTCTCTCTTTCTCTCTTTCTCCCCCTCTCTTTCTTTTTCTTTCATAATAAGATAATGTTCTTTTATCTCGTTTCGTAAGAATCCAAAAAAGACGCAACCTAGAAAGAGATGAATAATAAAATAATAATAGAATGTTTATCACAGCGAAATAGATCGATGACTTTTTATAACTCTTTATCGTCATCTAATGATCATAGATCAATAAAAATGATATTTCTTTTTTTTTTATTAAAAATATCATTCATGTTTATGTACAGAGTACATCATCGCATATAAATTCATAACTTTTACTATTATTAAAGTTTTATAAAATCAGAATTTAAAAAGAATCGCTAGATTTTTTTTTCGTAGAAATAAAAAAAATAGTTCGGAAATTTATTAATAATAAAAACGGTTAAAAAAAAAAAAAGAATGAACAACTTTTAATAAAATTTATGGTTAAATGGTTCACTATGTGTAGAAATATTCCGGTAGATTTATATATAAAAAATTGTATAATATTGTAATAAGGAGGGAAGGAAAGAAAAATCACAGTTTGGTTTAATCTCATAAATTCTGAAAAAGAAGAAAATAGTTTGAACAAAAATTTCCTAATAATACAAAATTATGTAAAATAATAAAATTTAAATTAATGGTTAAAAGAATTTAAGCGAATAATTAAATAAATTTGCGATATTTCATATTCTCATATATTATTATATTATATGAAAAAAGAGTAAATATAATATTAAAAATCGTCAAAAATAACCTTTAATAACCATGACTGTTAAAAACGATTCACCCGTTATATACTCGGTAAAACATATTCATATATTTTCACATTTATCCAATAGTATTTTCTCTTACAATGGAATAGGAGGAAGATAAAATGACGTGTGTGTAACGTCGTCAACGGATTTACATTTTACGAGACAGATAAAGCGCAAAAGTATAAATATTTATTCGACGATAATTCGTAGTTTAATATTTCAACGATAATTCATAACTTCGTAAATTCCAACCAAAGTCCTTCCAGTTCGTCTTGAATAAATATAAATGAAATATTTAAACGTATTGACCGAATAAAACACAAAATGTTAATTTTACTAAAATCTTTTAAATTATATACGAATTAAACGATGAACAAAAAAAAAACAAAAAAAAAGTACACAATGAATATATAATGGTCGAACGAAAATTATTATTCAGACTGCAGGAATAGGAAAAAAATAAAAAATATTAGAGGTTGCCTTAATAAACTTCTTTAGTGAATATTCATTTAGTCGTTACCGAGACGTAATCGTGAATAGCCGTTTTTACATCATCGATAAAAGAAATGCAAGAAGCTTTCCATTCTCTTAATCCAATAAAATCGTATTGATTTATCTTGAAGTTTATCTAGTCATTTGTAATATAAAACTACTCGAGACTATAATCAATAATTCCAATAATCAAAAAATGTGAGTAAAAAGACCTTCTAAAAATATAAATGGGAAATATTATTAAAACGTATGTGTGTGTGTGTGTGTGCGTTGAGTGTAGTTTAATTTATTGTGACGTAGTAGACAAACTTTTCCTTTTTCCCCCCTTTTTTTTTCTTAGTTTCCCACGCGGTGGAATTAATTATAAACGTGTATGTGTGTGCGTGTGCGCGCGCGCACGTGCGCTGCTTTGACACTCATAATATCGACGATTTGCACAGAACGAGACTGAAAGTGAACTTTATCACATCGTGACTATCTTTTTTATTCATTCTCTCTTTCTTTCTTTCTTCTCTCTATCTCTCTCTCGTTCCTTCTTTCATTCTCTTCTTCGTCCATCACTTTTCCATTCGTTAAGTCATTTTAATATTGTGTTGATAATATGAAGATATTAGGACAATTTTCTATAACGAAATACACGAAGAAGAAACAAAACGTTTGTCAAGTCTAGCAGTTATAGTTTTATACACGACTTATCTATACTCGATAAATATTTTAAAAGGAACTGTTTTGTTTTCAACCGATTACCAATTTTTCGATCTGTCGAACATAGGAAAGCAGAACAAGAACCGCGAGTATCGATATGTATTGCTGCTTTTCAAGGTGATCTAGACGACTAACGTAAACAAGAATTTTTTTTAAATCCGCTCAGAAAAAACATCACTGACACGAGTAAGTTTTTAATATTTATTCAATTTTTATCTCATACCAGGATATTTATATAATTTGTAGAATTATTTTTACTAAGAATTATGGATATTCGATATTTCCTAACCTTTCATTAAGTTATGTTAATTTTGTATAAAAAAAATTTTCACTTTAAATTCAAATAATAATTTTAATCATTAATTTTAATATTTAATATTTTAAAATGTTTTATCTCCTAATTATATTTTATCTTTAAATATTTTATTTATTTAATTATTATAGTCTGTCGTATTAATTGATTAAATAAATAAATAATAATAATAATAATAATATTTTTAAATTGCTTCTTTGATTGTTTTAAATATTATATTTAATTAATTTATATATAAATATACGGTGTGTTTAAATATTATTTTTATTTATTCCTTTATTATCGTGTTTTATTAATTAGTTAAAAACGTTTGTTGACAGTGTATGGAAAAATGCGATACCTCTTCGCGATAATGCTCTGCATCGCGAACATGATCATTTACGGTCTCAAGGTTAATATTTCAACAGCTATAATTGGTATGGTGAAATTACGCGAATCCGTGGCATCGAACGAGTGTCCTGAATTTGAGGATATAAGTAAAACTAAATCGACTGATTTGGAAGGACCGTTTGATTGGACGGCTACTGAACAAGGACTCGTTGTTAGCATATATTTCGCAGGATATCTCATTGGGATGTTTCCTTCGGGATATTTCGCAGATCGGTGAGTTATTACAATAAATTTATTTCTTTAAATCCTGGCTGGGTGTCTTTCATGTACCATTTACAACGAAAACAGATCACTAGTTTTTTCTTCTGATAAAGAAAAATAAAAGAAACATTTATCAGAATACATTAAAATCAGTTATTAAGTAATATCAAACAAGTATACGATTTATTTGTGAAAAGAATCTTTAACAAACATCTACAAAATAAACTTCCTTATTGTGTGAAAAGCAAGAATTATCTGTGTTTTACGATTACGTATCGTAGAAACACAATATTAAATGTTTCGTAACGAATTATCTATGAATTATCGTTTGACACGTTTATTTTCACTTATACGATAACCGAATATTCGATATTTCAATAATAAAAATAGAAATGTAGAATTGCGTTATCAGGTGTGTGTATGTGTGTCACGAATTATTAAAATCATAAAAGACGAGTAGATAAAAATGATTTCAATTCTAACACTTTATGTATCATTTTGAATCATTTAATTCATGAAGATTTAGATACATATAAATATATTTATTGGTTTATTATTACAAACATGAAATAAAATTAAATAAAATAAATTTCTATTTTAATATAGATTCAACACGAAGATAGTGTTACTGACCTGTGTATTAGCAAATGCAATTTTAACGATCATCGTACCAATCGCAGCTAACATATTGACGGTTCTCCTAATCGTGAGATTTCTAGCGGGTATTATGAGTGCTGCTAATCTTCCGGTAGTGAATGTTCTCGTAGGAAAATGGGTCGTTTACGAGGAAAAAAGTATGTGGGTTGGGATAATATACGCTGGAACATCTTTGGGAACAGTCATATCGATTTTGACATCTGGTTTGATCCTAAAAGATCTTGGATGGGAAGCAGTGTTTTATATTCACGGTACACTTCCTTTAATTTGGTGCGTGGTTTTTTATTTTTTCTTCGAGGATTGTCCAGAAGAACAGAAGTTCATTACGGAAGAAGAAAGATCATTGTTAATTAATACCTATGGTCACCGTTCACCAGTTTCTGCAAAAATGATTATACCTTGGAAAGCAATATTCACTTCTGTACCATTTTGGGCATTGGTTTGGACCAACACCCTTGGAAACTTTTGTTGGTACTTCTTGCTTACGCAATTACCACTTTATATGAACAAAATCTTACGATACGATATTAAATCCGTAAGTATTGAACAAAGTTCAAAGTTAAATTTAATTGTCGCTATTTCTTTTTTTCTTTTCGTATCGATAAAACTAACATTTTTCTGGGAATTTTACAGAATGCAATGATCAGTTGTACGCCATATCTAATAAATGCCATTACCAATCCACTATTAGGCAAAGCATTAGATTGGGGTAGGAATAAAGGTTTTTGGTCTCAAACTGGGGCAAGAAAACTCGCTGTTCTCGTTAGTGAGTATTTGTTTATATACTTTTGTTAAATTTTATATTATTTTGTAAAATTTATGACGAATATAGTAAAGGTTATTTATTATATAGAAATGTAATAAAAATGATGATAATCTTTTATACAGGTTGCATACCACCCAGTATATTTCTCATAGTGATCATGTACATCGGATGTGATCGTACAACGTCGACAATTCTTTTAGTATTGAGTATAGTTGTTTGCGGTGCCATTTTTGTCGGTCATCTTTGCAATCAAAACGATTTGGCACCGAATTACGCTGGTATTCTTATGGGAATAACGAACACACCAGGAACACTCTCGGCGTTCATCTTGCCAGCATTGGTGGGAGCTTTAATGGAACAAGGGGTGAGTTAAGAGATGCTTTGAAAGTCGTTAGATGCTGCACCAATGGCAAACATCGAAAAGGCAGAACTAACTCCGCCTCTTATCTTTCATTTCGACCGTATCTTTTCTTAGATAGAAAGAAAGATTAGACTTTTACTGTTTCATTGTTGACCCATTTCATTACAATTCTTTCTACATGATTTATAAAATTATTATTTAAATGTTTCTTATGATGTTATTAATTATTCATATACGTTTTAAGTATATTTTAATATATGTTTTAATATACGTACGTTTTCTTTACGTTAAAATATTTTTGTAATATTTCTTTAAACGTTTGATTCCCATGTTAAAAAGTTCTTGTAAATTTTTTTTTCTTAATTAAAGTTTAGGGAACGTTTTTATATCTTCTAATATAATATTTTATTAGATTATTTCAATTTTGTGTACTTTACGATTAAATTTATTGTTTTTTATTTTTATTTTCTAGCATACATTTGAAAGATGGAGATATGTTTTTTTGGATAAACATCGTAGCACAGTTACTTGCCTTTATAATATTTATGATATTCGGTTCCGGAAAAATTCAACCATGGAATAACCCAGAAAGTACAGATAATACTAACTGGGACAACGGAGAAAGGCAAGAAGAAACGAGAACGTAAATCGATGTGGATATTTGTTATTGATGAAATCTATTGATAGCAAGAATGACAAAGATTATTAATACATATCATTCCTCGGTTATTTTTAAGATACCTTTTTATGTACTTTAAAAATGCCATTTTTCTTTTTTTTTTATTTATACTGAAGAAACAGTGATTTTGTTAGTAAAATCACGCTATTGTCGCCATGCGATTTTGACAAATAATGTGTTCAATAGATGAATTAATTTTTATATAAATTTGTACACAAACGTTTGATACATTTGTAAATGCATAAATTTGTTAACGTTTATCTATTTTGACTATATATATGTTGTATTTAGATATTAATTTTATAATATCGTTATATTTATCTTTTTTACACAACACTCTTCGAATTATTGTACTTACACTCTTACACACCTCAATTTTTCTATTACGAAATATAATTTTTTGTTAATATGGAAACATTTTATTGAGAAAAATAAAAACGACGTTTCTTTTATTAAACGGGGAAAGAAAAGGAAAAGAAGAAAATTATAATTAAATAGAATGATAAAGTTACACGACAAATTATACGTCAACGAATGTAAACGAATTGGACCGCGTTACGAAAATTTGCATAAGTGTTACCGAAAGATGAAAACGAATGATACCAACGAGTCTTTCGAAAGAAAGTAAAAATTGTAGAAAAGGAAAAAAAAAATGAAAGAAAGAAAGAAAGAGAGACCACCCATAATGACGAAAGACGATGGCAATTAGGGCGCACACCCCACCTACAAAAATCTCTTTTATTCCAATTAGATTCGTGCCGAGGCTTTAGTTGCCGACTCTGAGTGACGCCTCGTGTTCATGGAAAATATTTGTCGGGTTAAAGTAGATAGAAGAGAGAGAGGGAGAGAGAGAGGAGGGGGAAGAGTGAGAGACAAGTATAAGGTTGGGCCCTTTTACTCGAAAGAAGAACCACCACGTCTCTCACGACGCGTGGAATATTTATGGAGGCTGAAATATTACGTTTGTAATCTATTTCCAGCATATAGACGACCACGTCGACACAACTAACGTGCCACCGTAAAGTCATTTCCGCTTTCCTTTAAATATTACCTAGCCCTTTTTCTTCTCATCCCACGAGTAGAAATTTTCAAGCTTTTTAACGTATCCAAATTATACATTTTTACGATTTAAAATCCTTTTTGAAAGAAGGATTTCGTTTTATATTTTTTTCCCCCTTCACTTTTACATACAAAGTTAGTTTTAAGAAATTTACAAATATTGTAGTACGATTTATTAAACGATCGGTTTTAAATTTGGTATTGAAAATATTGCATTAAATTTTATTACTTTTTATTAAATTACCTTATCATGATTATAATTAATACATTTATCGTTTTATTTATTATTTAAGCACGAGTATTAAATTATAAATATGTTTTTAATTTGAAATTTTATATTCCGTAATAAACGTTATTATTTATTTTTATTCGATTTTACGACGATTAAAAATGATAAATTTATTGTTTTATCATTTATCTGAAAATAACTTTATTTATTATTTCAACCTTGGTAGTAATTTAATTTGCATTAAAATTTCAAGAATATCATTTTTGTAAAAGTCCGATCATTTAACTTATCGTTCAAATGGTACAAATTAGTTGTAGCGTGAATTGAATATATTATATCTTTCGATCGTAAGAAATAAATCTAATACAATCTTAAATAAATTATATACAAGTTATTTCAACAGATACTAATTTTATATTATTAATTACAAAGAGATAAAAGCGGTTTTACAACAAAACAGATTCGATGGATTTAATTAATCGTTTTAATAATTGAATGGAAATAACATTGATTAAATATACTAAACATCTTGTTGTGAAAGATAGAAAAAGAAAAGAAAAAAAACTCGATTCGAAATAAGAAAAAGGAGAATGAATTCGGAGAAGAGAGTCGTAAATGAAAATAAATGATGACACGCGCCTTTTTACTAGGTGGTCCTAGCAATAGACGAACTTAGTAGGGGCTTCTTCATCATGTTTACTAATTCATGAGATGAATAACTTAAGGATATACGTTCACAGTGTATGAATAATGCTTATTCGAGTCCTTAACCCGATCATATAACAGGTGACCCTTTCCGCTTCTGCGGGCTTTCAACTCGTCGATATACACGTGGGAATGCACCTGCCGGTCTCGCTCTCGAATATATTCGAAAATAATTTTAATTATGGTTGCCTCCGTGCGTACAACTTTAATGACCGTATTCACACGGTTATTTCGTTGTAATTCCAAATCTACAAATTCCATTATACGTTTACCGTACCAATAGTTGGTAAAATTGTTTTATCTTTCATATTAAAAATATATCAAAGAATCGAAATTTAAAAAATATCGTTCTGGGGAGAATGTTCTTTCGTATTTTACGTATAGATGATGTGTTAAGAATAACACATAATTTAGGTAATAGTGATTAGATCAGGCAACATAAATATGTGATTTGAAATCAGATATTTTATAAAAGATACAATTATATCTTATATCGAAGGATAGAAAGTATGAAAAATATTTTTGATCCGATCAAGAAGAACGAAAAAGAGAAATAAAAAGGTTAAGAAATAAGTATAAGCTTGTAGGATGTATAAAAAAAGTAGAAGAAAAAAAAATATAAAGTAAAGTAATTAATCACGCGCTAATTACGATCCAAGAGAGTAGGTAGAAGGTTAGAAGAGTAAGGTTAAAAGGGCAACTCGTTTGCTTAGAATCCACCTGGACGACGGACGAGGAGGTGTGGGTGGGTCTTGCAACTAGGAGACGAGACGAGACGAGACGAGACGGTTAATCAATCCTGAAGCTCGTTACAGTCAGAAGGGGCTGCGCTTCGCTACTTGAAGTGGCGTTAACGCATCCGGGTAAGGCACTAAAATGTCAGAAATTGTTAATCTACTCTGGGGACTCACGCACGTTGAAATCGTACGAGCACATTTACGGTTCATCACGAGTATGCATCTATGTACATAAGTATGTGTACTCAGATATGTATGCGTAGGTTTATGTATAGATATAATAAGTGTGTATATGTGTGAACATATGTATGTGTGCGAACATGTGTGTGTTTGTGCTATATATTGTACGCTTTTCCAAGAAATAAACCCTTACTCTAGCTCTTGCCCTTTCTCCATCCCTCCTACCTTCCTTCCTTCCTTCCTTCTTCCTTCCTTTCTTCCTTCCATCTCGAGAAGAGAGAGGAGAGAGTTTTGCCGACGAGCAACGCCAGCAGACCGCACCGTTATTACTAGCGATAAATCGCCACGTTTAATAAGAGCTCGCGAGCACGACGTACTAGACGGAGGTTAGAGACGGCGAAAGTATGTTGAACCCAAGTACGAAAGGTCGAGTGCACTCTATTCAAAACGATGTCCACACAGCGGCTGCTGTTCGTTCATTCCTTCCTTCCTTCCTTCCTTCCTTCCTTCCTTCCTTCGTTTCTTCCTTTTTCCTAAGTATTACATCGGTCCTATCCCCCGTTTTCAACCAGTCTAACCAAGATATTTTCGACTCTCTCAGGAATCCGAAGTATTTCCAAAGTGCTGCAGAAGAACGAACTAATATTTCTCTTACCTTTTCCCTCTTTAACTCTATGTACTACTGATTGAATCGTATTACTGTTTAACCATTTTTATTCTCATGTTATTGGAATCTGATTTGGACTAACTGCTATTTGATTTTGTGTATTTTTTGTTAAATTTAGACATCTATTTCTTTTTTTTTTTTTTACAATAGATATATTATTTACAACTAGTTTTGTTGGTTTATTCTGCACGATGTTAATTTTCTATTATATTTTTAATACATCGCACGTGTTTTATATATCTAAATTAAATTTACAACTAATTAAAAAATAAGCTTCAAACATCTATTATCCACCTAATATCATAATTTTTAATTCTCATATCAAAGACGAAAATACGACTTAACCTACATTCATAAATAATAACCGTAATAACCATATTGATCCCCTATGGAATCGATCGTTAATTAGAAAATTCCACAAAGAATCTAGGTTATTGGTATCAAAGAAGAATCCGAAAACAAAAAGAATGAAAGGAAAAAGAACCAGTAGTCGGGTGATTGTGTTTCCGTGTAGCATCATCGAGGTGTACAGTCAGAAAGCGCAGCTGTTAAGAGACACTCGAGGACGACCCTTAAAACCTTTTCCCAAACCACAAATCCCTTCGAGACAGCGCTATTAAGGTCTCGATGTGTCACGTGCTCACACTTGAATCTACCGTGCACGTGCATCCATGGAAAACGACGAGAGTGAGAGACGTGACGTGTCATCCACGTTCCTTCCTACCCACCCTTTTCCCACCTATTCCTCCTCCTCCTCCTCCTCCTTTCTCTTCTTCTCACCCCTTCCTCGCGAAACTTCGAATTTAATTGCACTCGTGTGTCGCTTCAATTATTATCCGCGTTGGGTATATAGTCATGACCGGAAAAGCCTTGTCGTTGAAATACTCGCTTATGCAATTATTTGCATATATTTGAACCTTCTTGACCTCGAATAGAATTATTCAATTGTATTATTTTTTATTATATTATTTTGTATCCCACCTCGGTCAAAATTAATGAAGTTCTTTCGTGCTTACAAAAGAAATGTTAAAATGCATAGTTCTGGCTTACGTCTTATGTTAATTATGGTGGAAGATAATTAATGGGAATTATATGGATTTATACACCAACGGTCTAAAAGTTAAGAGTTCTTACGTAAGTTAACAAGAAAACAGGATATGTGTAAGAACAATTGTATGCCTTTAGAATAACCGTGGTAGATTTATTTGATAAGAAAAACTTATAAATAACATGAACGAAAGTATTATGAACATAAGAAAAAATGGCTGATACTTTTATAAAACTCAATTCAACTTGATAATATTTGATTTATTTCAAAATTGATCGGTATGTTCGATTTTTACGAAAATCAGCGAATCATTTCGAATTTCTTTTGACCGAAAGTGTATAGGTGGTGGATAAGTTAGGGGATATTTAAAAATATTCTATGTTCTTCGAAACCGAAAAAAGAAGAAATGTCTATTAACACGTTAAATATTTTAACCGAATGTTGAGTAATTTAGTAACGTATCATATGTGAAACACTAAAATGTAGGTTAAGAATATTTTAGTTAAACGATTTAGTGACGTTAATCAATTTCTGGAGATTTTCATGGTCAAGTAGATTCCATTACCATTTGCTATGCTTTGTGATTCTATTCGTTGTATGATTACGATCAATTGTAATAATTCATACGCTTTTAATGCATTAAACGGTTAAGTAGTAAGTGGGTACTCGTCTGAATTACTGAACGAATCAGAACCAACCATTAGAAACGTTCAAAGAATAAAGGGTCAAAGAAAATGATTAAATTATGGACAGTAATAAAAATATATTAAATCGGAAGCATGGTATTTAAAAATAGAGTATCATTTTGTTTTAATTGAAATTAAAATAAAGTCATTTCGTTTAAATATTAGTCAAATGAATCACTTACAACGCGAAAAATACCTTTACTCTTTTCAATCTCAACGATTATATTTTTATTCATATATATTGCAGTTAAAATTATAATTAAATTCTGTAAAAAAAAAAAAACGTTTAAAGTATAATCCTCGTTTCTCAGAAGAAGAAAAAAAAAATAAACTTAATCCTTAAAGTTCGAATAACGGTTAGAGTTAAATAAATGTTTCATATACGATTGAACCTTTTTTTTCTTCGGAATAAGAAAAATTTTGCAATGCAGTTAAATAAACATTCATTAATTAAAAAGCAATTATGTGTTTGACATTTCGATATATGTAGTAGATATTCCTATCGTGTATTCTAATGATTAAACGATCGCTCACGTAGAGATTATTCTTCCGAGCTATCCATTACGATTTCCCAATGTATTCTCCGGCCGTTTATGCTTCTACTCCTATCGAGGTCGCGCTCGCAGATGGCCGGATGTATCGAAATTCCCTTTACGGTCTCTCTTTTGATATTTCACTCACTCCCTCTCTCTTTCCTTCTCTCTCTCTCTCTTCTTTCCATTCTCATTTTCTTCTTCACCTTACACTTTATTTTTCAATGTTTTCTCTTTGTAAAAATACTCTCGTGTCAAAAATTTAATCTTATTTGAAATTTAATTTATATATTATTTAAAATATATACATTTTTATGTATTTTGATATACATCGAAGTGTAGTGGCACGTCGTTCCATAAACCTTCTCGCATTTTCAACCCCGTTTTTAATACTCGGAGATGGAAAATATTTCAGAGGGTTATGACGTTGACCATGACGTGGGATAACTTCTTTTACCTTTTCTTGTTTCTTTTCTCGTCTTTCATTTCTTTTCTCCCTATTTTTTATTGATAGTTTGTGTAGAACAAAAATACTTATATATAAGTATATATTATATATTATATTTTATATTATACTTTATTTTTTTATTTTTCTTTCATTCTCATTAATGTGAAATTAGGACACTGCAAACACAAAGAAAGAGAGAGAGAGAACCTGAACATTCTTTAGAAAAAAAAAATCCTTTCCATATACTCGTCGAAAGGTTTCCTACACTTTTTTTTTTCTTATCACTACTTTAAATAACGTTGCTATCAGTAAAAGATGTAAAAAAGTAAGATAGAAAGAAGAACAGAGAAAGAAAAAGCATAGTTGTTTAGAAGAGAGAAACGTTGAACAAACATACAGTCCGATATTGAAGTACAACTTCCATACATTTTTCTCGTGACTATCCCGCTGCGTTCTGGAACTCAATACGTTTTACTTCTTTCAATTTTTCCATACTTCCTTCTTCCTTTTATTTTTCTTTACTTACTCTTTGCTTGAGTCAAGTAAAAACTTGGAAACTACAAAATGTCCAAGGATGACAAGAATTCTTCTAGGATTGGGGAAACTCGATGATCTTTTTTCAAAATGACCAATAAAATGGTCATCTTCGTTGGTTTCTATGATAATTATTATTTTTTTTTAATCTAATTTTTCGAATATCAATTAATGATATTTTTAGTCGTCCATAAACTCTCAAAATGATTTATTATATAAATTTACTATTATCTATATTAATTTACAAGGAAATAATATTTACAACTCTCGACTTATGTTGCAATTTATGTCATTCAAAATGAAATCGATGGATGTTCGATGGTATTTATTTGTTCGTTATATTCTTCTTTTATCTGCATAAAAATGTTTTTACATTTTAATAAAATACACAAAAAAAAAAGAAGAAGAAAAAAACTGAAGACACGTCACGAGATCAATTGCAGCAGTCAAAGATTTATTGGCAAGATATGTCCCATAGACAAAAATAATGAAACAGAAAGAACAGAAGGATGTTGAATTGAACACTTCATACGTCTCTTTGTCTTTTACACAGCCTCGAAAAATCGACGAACCCCTTGGCGCGTATTGCGGGCAAACGGCTTTCTAGAAAAAGTAGGGGGTTGTCGTTTAATCGACGGTCGTTGCTGCTGCATCGGATTTTGATTAGCCCGGTCGCGTCACGTACGTTCGTTCCGTTCGTTCCGTTCGTTCGTTCGTTCGTTCGTTTGTCGAGCGGTTAAAAAAATGCATCTCATATGTTGCCACGCTCACTCTACGTGTGTAACTAGAATTCCAAAAGCTTTCACAAATACATATACCTACATATACATGTACACCACTACCCGACACACATACACACGTGTGTTAGTACACGCGTATACAACACGTAGGCGACATAACGAGAGAGCTGGTCTGTCTAGCAATTTTCCAGGCATACGCGCGTGCACATCCGTGCACACTTTCCACCCCTTCAAACCACCTCCCCCTCCCTTATCCTGCCTTTCCTCCCTTTGCTGGCCTCTCTTCTCTCCTGTCTTCATTCTTCACTACCTTTGATAACTTTTAGTCTCTTTGACGATATTAAACGTGCCTAACCGAACGTATTTATACAACTTTCGTACTTTATGACGTAAACAATTTCGTTATACAATAATAGTTGACTATTGTTACTTTTCTTTTCTTTCTTTTTTTTTCCTAATTATTTTAAACTTTCAAAGTTTCTTATACAATTTGATCGAAAAAAAAGCGTATTGAGTTTAAATGCGGTCGGATTGGATATATTTGTTGGTACATTATTTATAGAAATGATTAATGGCAATACTCGGATATATTAACTCGCATCGTTTTGAGCATGAATAATAAAAAAGGTACGTTAAACGATTCGATAATAAATCCCCGTTTAAATCTCGTACCTCTTTTCCCTTCTCTTTATTTTCTTTTTTCTTTTTTTTTTTTGTTTCTTTTACTCTTCTTCCTTCCCCCTTTCAATTTTAGTTCGGTCATTGAAGTCGTTCAAAACGCTTTAAATATTTACATCGATACTATGGAATGTTAACGAACGGGGCGTGATATTTATCAAAACGGTAGAAACGAGAGAAAACCATTCGTTCGGTGATAATAAAGTTCCAAGAAGAAAGATAGACGAGTTCGTAAAATTTAATCGACTTTTCTTTAACGACACCGACCCCTTTTTCTCTTTCCGAAGAAAACCTCGGACTCTCTCGTTTCTTCTCTCTCTCCTTCGCTCTTTACGAACTTCCAAACCCGGCAGCAAGTTATTAGGTTCGTTCATTGTTGTGCGTTAGCACTTTATTGTTGTTTTAATTACGTTTGAGAGAAAGAGAAAGGCTCGAGTCGCTTGGTGTTTGCACCCCCTTTCGACTGTTGCAACCTTTCCTTGCCTATGGCAACACCCTTTATCCCTTCAATCTCTCCTTCCCACCTTCCCTTCCTTCCCTCCCCCTTGGCTTCTTTTCTACTTTTACTTTTACTTCTACTTCAACTTCTACTCCTTCACCCCTTCACTTGCTGCTCTCATCCTCTTTTAGCCCCCTTATCCCTCCTACCTACCTCAATCCCTCCCCCTCCAAACCTGCCTTCGCTCGAACATCATCGCCAGCAGTCGCATACTAGAATCGCACACTCCCACTCGGAAAAGCCGTCGACATATTGCGCATGCATAATTTAACGTGTTCAAACAAATAACAAAGTTTTCGCATGTTGATGAGAAACGGCAAACGCAAGCGGGCCCGCCGCGGACTTCGAACTGACACATACCGACTGTCAGTGACATATTTTCGTTTGACACGTGGAGGAGTGAAACGATGGAGGTTTCCACATATTCCATACCGGAGTTCGTTCGAAACGTTTCGTTGAAATCGACGAGGATGACGACGACGAGGAGAAAAAGGTGGAGGAGAACGACGTTCGATTCCCATTCAAAAGGAGGACCGATGTGAATTCGATGAATTTATATCGTCGAACGTTTCGATATAATATGTATAACGCGCTAGAAAATATATTTAGGTATATCGTCGAATCACGTAGAAAAATTATAACCCGAAAATTATCAGAAGATATTTAAATAAAATATCGAATATTTTTGTGCGAATTATATTTTACGAATAATCCTTGACGTTTTGTTTCTTTTCTAATTGTTATTATTTAAATAAACTAAGTTATATGCAAATCTATTAACGAATAAGAATAATTATTGTACGACTGTTATTAATGTAAAGAATGGAGCATGGGTTATTAGAAATTTGGAAATATTTAAAATAAATTATTTTTCCTATAAATATTCTTTAAAATCATATCTCATTTTTAATTGATCTGTTAATGTAACTAAAGTACATTGTATGATTATAAAAATGAAAGAAAAAAAAATGATTAATCATAACTTTGAAATACGAATTTTATGAAATTTAAATATTCGTAACACCAAACATCGTTTCGTTTAATCTGTTAATACTTTGCATATTGTTTTACTTTATAACGTAGATACATTGTACGAGTCGATTAATGAAAAAGGAAAAAGAATAATAAAGAATATTGTTAAATTCTCATCAGTGTGGGGCACGGATTTTATCCACTTTAACGGATGAAGCAACTACCTACCGATCGACGTTTCACGTTCGGTTGACTAAAGTGTTATTAACTTCCAAAGTAAACTAACTGTTTTCCTTCTTCGCGACATACACTATTACGTTCAGTCTCTGAAAAATGTGTACGTGAATGAGAGGCTTGAACGTTATATAATGCTTGATGAAAAGCTAAGCTTCTACACTACGTAGATATATGCACACACACATATATATATATAAAATACATATACATATAGGTAGATGCAAGTAGAACGTGGTATTTGCCAGACTCGCTGGCAATTTGCCTTCGCGTACCGTGGTCTCTCGCTTCGAAGTATGAATAATAATGACCGTGGATATGTGAATTACGAGGCGATTATCTACGTCGAGAGGGTGCGTTGGTTATTGCAACGCGACTCGTATTTCTGCACCGTGCAATGCTACTTTTCGTCGATCGATTCTTCCTATCTGTTTCCCTATCTCCCCCCCCCCCCTTCTGTC